>CM035412.1:64856788-65089288 GCA_020310875.1 Ceratopteris richardii
GTTAGAAAGGGGTAGAGGCCGAAAAGTTCAAGAGGGTGACTAAGAATAGCACATTCCTAGTCATTGGTGGCGTGCGTGGTAACCCAAATCAACAGGCAAGACAAATGCAGCAGGCTCTAGTGTAGTAGAGCTTGAATCAAGAACAGGCCATCAAAGCTGCATGTCCGTTTAACTACAGACAAAAGTAGATCTTAGCTTCATTTTAAATAGGAATGGACCTACTATGTTATATAAATAAATGCTTCAGCTACACTGACTTTTATTTTCTTTCAGCAACAAAAAAACCAAATTGAAAAAATGTATGGTAAGAGATCTCACTCATGGATTAATGGGGAGACGGAGTGATGACGACAATAATCACTATAATGCACTACATCGTTGTATACAGTTATGTGACGCTAATGCACTTTTACGTATAAGTGCAGATGGCTTCCGAAGATTCTGAAGAAACCGTACAGGAGGAAATGATGGATTTTCCTCCCCAGAGTATCACAAAGGCCAAGGGACACTGGTTCCGCGAAGACCAGCCTGCAGGGGACTACCTGTTCCTTGCAACAATCAAAATCATGGACATAGATCATCTGTTTCCAATAATGTCCCAGGATTTTCGAGTGCAACATACACTTCCTTCTGTTGAAGAAACCATGAAGAAAGCAGGCATACATAAATATTTTGAACTGCCAATCCATAAGCCTGATTTTCAAAGATGCACTCAAGTCATGAATACACTACAGCCAGCACTACATGATCCTTTGGTGTCGGAAGCTAGAGTAATGGATAAAGCAGGCGAATGGGTGATTATTCAATTCACACATGAGTTAATCAAGGAAGCCTTTGGATGGGAGAAGGATGGGGTCACAATAGTGAAAGAAGAAAGTAAAGGTGCAAAGACCCGAACCTTCGTCGACATCAACCGTGTGGACATAGAGGATGAGGTCCGATTGATCCACCAACACTTTTGTTTCCCGAATATGCACCGATACACGGCTCCACAAAAGATCATTGTGCAATTATTGTCCCATGCCATCAAGCAAATTGGGAATCAAATCAATTTGACTCCATATGTTCAAGAAAGATTGTTCGAGGCCAAGAAGCAATGGAAGAATAAAAAGTTCCTAAATGGCAGTGTGGCACTAACCATCCTGATCTACCATGCCTTAGGAATGAGGGAACATTTACAAGAGATGCCATCATCAACCGTCGTTGCTCAATATGCCAAAGTGGCGACCGTTCCTAAGAAAAAGAAAGGAGCAAATATTGTGGAAGTGGCAGAAACGAGCTCTCAACCTAGAATGAGAGGAACCAAAAGACTCCGGGAAGCCAAGCTACATGAAGAAGACACACCAACTACCAAGAGGATCCATGTACTCCCCAAAACTACTATTGAAAGAAGGAAAGAAATAACGGCAAAAGACTTGACAGATGCTCTGGAAGAGACCCATCGATATACAGAAGGACAAGTCAACTTACCGGTCCAGGGTCATCATTATCAGCAGTCAGAACAAGCAAGGGAAACAAAGAGCAAACTCACAAAAGTACATAGATATCGGGAAATAGGGCTAGATAACTCTAGTTCTGGATTAGACGGCCAAGAGGAGCCCAATACCTCGTTATTGGATGTAGATATTCAAAGCGAATCAAAAGATGACGGCCAATGGGAGGAATTAAATGAAGTAAATTATAACGAAGAACAAAAAGACCTCAAGCAGGAGGATCCCACAACGAACGTCGATCAAAGTATTAGGAGCAAGGAAGCAAAAATGGAAGGTCTGCATACTTTAAAACTTAATGAAAGTTCCAACATCCAAATCAAGGAGGCCACACCACCCCGAAAAATACGCATGAAGATCCCAAAGAAGGAGAGTCAGGAAACACAAAAGGAAGACGAAGAACCCTTTACACCCATAAGGGTTGTGGCAGAACCGTCTCCCATGGATGTTACATTTCAAGGGAGTGCCACTAAGGTTATTGATGTGGACGAAGACGAAGCAGAACTGCAAGTGCACTTACAAATCAGACAACCACACAATGAAACGATCCATAGCAAAAAAGGAAAAGATGTACAAACAGGAGAAACCCCAAATATACCAAAGACATGGCTGAATGTAGATATAGCTCAGCTCAAGCCTGTGGTGCAGGACATGATCAGAATAGCACTAGACACACAGCAATTAATGTTGGATGCTGATGAAGATTATGACCAACCCATGCAGGACAAAATCGAACTTCAAAAATGGGGTAAGAATCTCTCTACTGAGTTAGAGACAGTAAAAGAATAGGTAGTAGAAAAAGAAACTAAACTGAAAGAAATCAAAAGCAAATACAGCCTGCTAGAGACAGAAAATGAGCAATTAAAAGAACAACTACAAGACGTCACCAAAAAACTACAAGCAAATGAGGCTGAAAAGGCACGCATGACATCAAGAAGCAAAATCCTGGAATCACAGATTAAAGGGTACATGGATGACGCAGAGGCGTTAAGACAATGGAACAAAGAGCTTATGGCCGCTCTTTTAAATGATCAACCAGTCGAAGTGCAAGCCCAACCGGAAAGAGACCTCAAAGGATTAGAAGAGAAAGTGATTATGTATGAAGATCAGCTCAAAAAGGAGCAAGACATTATTGCTGAATGGGAAAAAAAATACATGGACGACACGGCTGCCTTGAGAGCCAAATGGAAGAAAGCTGAGAATGACTATCTGCGACAGTGTAAAGAAGATACAGATCAGATGGACATTGTAGTACAAGAGCTTCTAAAACACAAAGATATGATTGCCAAGGCCACTGAAGAACTCAAACAGAAGAATGAAAGTATTAAGGAACTTCAGGAACGGCTAGAACAAAAAGGAAAAGAGGGGACACCAGTAGTTCCAACTTCTGCAGAGGCTACTGTGGAGACAGAGGTATGTCCTCTATCTTTCCCCTCATATCATTCACCGGTAAAGGAGGAAAAGGAGGTTCACATTGAACCTAACTCACGGGAAATTGCAGAACTGAGCAGACCAGAAAGGGCACTACTGGTGTCCCAACTTACGGCAGAATTCGAAGATCAGATCATCAGGATCATGAAAGAAGCTCAAATAGAAAATAAACAATTAGAACAAATTTTGAAGCCCTTTAATGTACCATACGGACTACTTAAAGAACAAACTCGGTATTATATAAAGTCTGCAACGAATAAAGATCCGGACCACAACCTTCAATTCGGGAATGACACTTTCAATTACACTCAAGAGGAGTTCGAGAAGGCAGATCCAATATGGCGACGAAAAATTTTGGAAAAGCATCCAACTTTGCGGGTACAGTGGGAAGCATCACCATATGCACTTCAAGTTAATCCATCTTTTTGTCCTGTACCCCGTAGACGATCTTGGACGCAATTTTGGGAGGTACAGCGCCAAGGTAATATCAATAATCAGTGGCTAAACTACCCTCTACTACCTAGTCCGCCACATAATTATCTACCAATCGAAGAATACATGGTCAAGACAATGGAATTTTGGATTGCCAGATATGCTACAGTGCCAGATTTAGCAGTCAAAATGACTAACAAAATATTCAGCATGCTATTGACAGTGATAAAGGTTTTCAAACATGCAAAATACACATTTTTGAATTTCATTGGCATTACGCAAGGTTCAGAAGCCTTAATTTTTGATTTATCTACTATCCCCAGCCGACTGACTATTATGGCATATTATTCTCGCCTCATGTTTTTGCCATCGACATATATGCAGACTTTTGAAGAAGCATTCTTTACAGGCTTCTTTGAAATTGATTCAGAGATTTTTGTTAAAATGACTTCCAATTTGAATGCAAGACTGGTGGCCTATGAAACAAGTTTCTTTGCTGATCATCGACAGGCGCCAGAAGACGGAGTAAAGTCTCAACAATGGAAGGAATTCATGCTGTGTCACGCGAATTTGCTAAATCAAAGAGAGCAACAAGCCATACAAACATACGCACGTCGCCACAAAAAGCCTGTCGAGGACGACAGAGTTCAGGAGGAGGGACGTGTAGAAGGGGAATCAAGCAAAAAAAGAAGAAGAAGAAGATCAAAGGCAAAAACAACTCAATAAAGAATAAAACAATGATATTTGAAGACATATCTTTGCAAGAAGCCCCGAAGGGGCGCAACACCCATCTCTGCACAGAGCCACGCAGGGGCACGCATCAGGCAACAATGCAAAACATCCAGGTCCTGCATGGTGGAAGAAAGCAAACAGGCTCAAAGCAATACAACAGGGTCAGATGTGTGCAACCAGGACAAATCAGAGGACCAAAAGTTAGAAAGGGGTAGAGGCCGAAAAGTTCAAGAGGGTGACTAAGAATAGCACATTCCTAGTCACTGGTGGCGTGCGTGGCAACCCAAATCAACAGGCAAGACAAATGCAGCAGGCTCTAGTGTAGTAGAGCTTGAATCAAGAACATCAAAGCTGCATGTCCGTTTAACTACAGACAAAACTGACCAAGGGTAGCGTGCGGAGAAAAGAAGTAATCAGCCGACGAAAAGCTAAAGCCTGTCAAGGGACGACAGAGACGAAGAGGGGGAGAGTGTTGCAGAGCTGAAAAGAGCACAAAGCAGAGAAAACAACGGGCCCCAAAATTTTTCCGATTTGGACATCATACTTTTGTATCATCATCATTCTTGTAATATATTTCCCGTTGTAAAGGCACTAGAGGAGTCCTCTAGATGCATACCCGCAGAAGATTAGAGATTTACCCATGTAAAATAGTAGGAAATTAGTCTTTTCGTGAATAAAGTGCCGGTCTCTTGTGTGAAAGGACCATTTCTAGGGCACTAGTATATAAGCCAAATGTGACTCTTTGTAAAGAACTTTTTGCCATTGTAAGGGAGGAGCTCTAGAGATTTTCGAGTTTGCCTCTTTCATGCTGATTTTGATCTTCATTTCGCTCTTGTATGTGTGTGTTATGCTTGAAATGCATGTGTAGGACTGTTGTCCACCCCTTCCCCTTGGTTTTGAGCTGCTGTAGTGCGTGTGCAAGCTAGGAGGAGTTGTGGCGCGGGTGTTAGTGTCTCCCGTTATTCACTGTTTTTGCCATAACTTGAAGCAGACTGGTCAGAATTGAGTGAGACCACTACCGTTGGATGCGTCTCGTCGAGTACCCTATTGCCTATATGCGTTTCGAGAGCTTCTAAACGAGTACCCTATTGCCTATATTTGGAGTTATGGTCTGGGAGAAAACCTCAAAATACTAAACCTCAGTATTTCAGTGGGTGTGAGAGGTAGTAGTCTTTTCTCATGCATGCTAGCTAAACCACTTCATTTTCCATCACATGTGTACATGTCTTCATACACTTGGTACGTCGTTCCTTCGGATTGACAATTAGATGTGTGTTAAGTACCTACTATATGCACTTGTGTGGCAATTGAGGTACAGTCTCATTGGCACAAGTCCTTGAGTCTTCTTGGTTCAAGTACACAGCCAACAAGTTTAAATTCTTTGTGGATCACCAAGCTTTACTCTACTTAGTAAACAAACCATGTCACACAGGTAGGATAGTCAGATGGTTTCTTCCACTGATGGAATTTGAGTCTGAGGTAGTAGTCAAGCAAGGAAAAACTCATTTAAGAGCAGACCATTTGTCCAGAATCCAAACCAAAGAGCCAAGTTCACCTTTAGATGATGAATTACCAGATGCATATCTATTCAAAATAGAAAGTATTCCTGAATGGGCCATGACTTTAGTACCTTTGCTAACCATGGGACCTTGCAGAACATCTGAAAGAAACACACATCTGGTATTACAAAGTAGGAATGTTATGTTGTTAGCTAGACATTTGTATCATCTCAATCAGATGGGTATATTGGAATATTGTACTCCAGAAGAAGAGCAGCAGGAGTATTTAAGAAGAGCTCATTGTTGGAATCCCTATATTCATGCTTCCATGATAGTCACCTTAAACAATCTCAATAGGATGGGAGTACATTGGCCTAATAAGATTCAAGATGTAAAAAAGTATATTTCCAACTGTTGGGATTGGCAATGCCAATCCTTGCAAAATTCAGACATTATAACCTTATACTAGTTTCAGAAAAATCCAGATTGGAGTGCAAACATAATTGAGGAGTTGAAAAGAAACAAGAAAGGAAAGCCAGTAAGAGCTAGTGCAGACTCAAAGAATCTACAAATGATTTTTGAAGAGTATCAATTGATAGGAGATCAATTGTACAAGAAATGGATGGATGGATATTTAAGAATTTGTGTTCCTGAACATAAATATATGGAAATGTTAGAGAACTGCTAAACTCATATTATATTCTAGTTTTTGGTGGCCAACTCTATTTCCTGATGGAAGAACATATGTGAAAAGATGTGACATTTGTCAAAGAATAAGTCAACCAAATAAAAGAGACAATATGCCATTAGTACCACTTATTTCAGCAAGAGCATTTAGCAAATGGGGGTTGGATTTCACTGGACCTATACACCCTCGAGCAAAACAATCCCATGCTGAATATATACTAGTAGCCAAAGAGTACCTACCAAATGGGAAGAGGCCAGGGCTACAAAAAGGAATGATGCTCAGACCACTGCAAGATTTCTTTATGAAAATATTATCACCAGATTTGGATTACCAATTGAATTGGTAAGTGACAGAGGGACTCTTTTTTTGAACCAAATAATAGAAAACATAAGTGACTATTTCATGATCAGTCATAGAAAGTCAGCCCCTTATCACCCACAAGCCAATGGTTTAGCAGAAAGTACTAATAACGTCCTTTGCATTGTTTTATCAAAATTGGTAAATACAAGTAGGAATGATTGGGATTTGCAACTTAATCATGTCTTATGGGCCTATAGAGTGGCATACAAAACTGCACTTGGAACCACACCATTTAATTTGGTATATGAACAAAATGCGGTCCTGCCTTTAGAATTCCTTATTCCTACACTAAAGGTGGGGAGTCAGTACAAGTGGACTAGACATGAATTATCTGAGAGAGTGGTGGAATTGGAAAAACTAGGAGCTTCTAGACTTCAAGCAATCATGAGCATATATGCAGACAAGAGAAGGCAAAAAGCTTATCATGATGTTCATATTAAAGAAAATGACTTACAAGAAGGAGATCTAGTTTTGGCATACACAATAAAAGAACATCAGAAGAAATTTCAGAAAAAAGGACATGGGCCTTATATTATCAATCAAATAAGTAACAGTGGAGCTATCCAATTAGCTAATATAGATGGAGAAATCATGCCAAACTTCATAAGTGGATGTAGAGTAAAAAGGTATGATCTTCCATTAACTGTTTCTGAATGGAGAAGAATACATCAAGCTCAAAACAGGAAAAAGGAAGAAGAAAGAATTAGGCAGGAGGCTCAACAGGAGGCTAAGGAAAGGATAAGAAAAATCAAGGAAACTAGAGAAGTTCTCTTATGTGAAATACCTTTGAGAGTAAAAGAGCATTTGCCTATTATAACAATGAATCTTCATGATGAGAAAATCAAGGTTTTGATAGATTCAGGTGCACAAGTTAATCTGATTAGTTCAGCTTTGTTGGATAAGTTTAATTTAAAAAGGATTGAAAGTAAAACATTTATCAAAACCTTAGAAGGACAGATAATACAAAGCTTGTCTTCACCATCTATTAAAGTTAAGTTCAATGAAGCTTGTCTTCACCATGGCTCAGGCAAGGTAAAGTAATTTTGGATTTTGAAAACATGAAGCTTAAATTTACACTAAATGACAAAAGGTTTTTAATGTTTTTATTGAGTGATGAAGAACAGGAAAACCTACAGGATATCTATAACTCAGAATTGGAGGGATTTACTTTTTCACTAGAAGCTACAAAGAAATCACAAACACCACTTCTTTATGATCAAATCTACTTCAATAAAAAACAGGAGGAAATTGAAGAAACAAAAGGTGTGGAAAAGGTAGAAGAAAGGTGGAAAGTGTGGAATGATCAGAAGCATCTAGGCATCAAGAGAGAAAGAATGTGGAAACAAAGAACATATAAGCACTGCTCATCAAAACAATCTTCCAGAACTAAATGGATATGGAAGCCAAAAACTTCTAAGAATAGTTTATCAAAAAAAGATTGTTTTATTCCTAGAACAAAGTCAACGGGAATCAAGTATTATTGGGTAAAAAAAATCAAATCTGATTCAATGGAATAAAACAAGCATTAAGATACTAAAATAGCTCAAAAGTATGAAGAGTTATAGATGAAAGAAAAGGCATAATGGTCATCTGATGGACACATGGGATTCTTGAAAAAAAAAATTCAGAATTTTACAAGAAGGAAATTATGACAACTTGGAAATTATTTCTATTGACTCTACCTCATCCTCTTTCTAAGAAAAGAAATAGGAGAGGAAGAGAGAAAAGAGGAGGAAATTATTGTTATTAAAAAAAGAGAGAAAAAAACATAAAGAAAAAGAGGAAAAAAAGGGGGGGGAAATATATATACAAAACGAGAAAAAAAAAAGAGAGAAAGATTTAATAAAAAAAGAAAAGAAGAAAAAAACTAACAATTCTTTTTTGTTTATATAAGTTGAATAAGCACAAGCAAGATATAGAGTGTAATTTAGCAGGTTTCTATTTTTCATTCATTTTTTCTTTTTTCATTTTTTCTTTTTATTATTAAAAAATATATAAAAAAGAGCTGTTAAAAGGAAAGAGAGCACTAGACATCTTGCTACACATGTGATGATCACTTCAATTGAGTTTTTATCTGTGACACAAATGAGGAAGTCAGGATTCATCTCAGATTTTATTTCTTTTTCATTTATATCTCAAGACAAATGTGATTTCATTTATGTTTATTGTGAGTCATGTGGGTGGAGTCTTCTTTTTTGTGTGATGTTATATTTTCTCCAAAATGGTGAATCCAAAGGAACTGCCGATCCATGACTTCAAAGTAGACTTAGTAACTTTGTCTAGAGGACATTGGTTCTTAGACAGTGAAGCAACACTAGAAGAAGTGGAGCTAGAGTCTGATGAAGAGCAGGAAATTCCAGAAGCAGAGAAGGTAGCCAAGGAACTAAAGGAAACCCTTGGTATCATTGGTCAGCATATTTTTACAATAGGAGTTGGAGGTCACAAGTACACCATGCTGTGCCAGGAATTTTCAAAATTCCAAAAAATTGCAGTCAATTACAAAAGATGGAAAGCAGTAGGATTACACAGACTGTTGGAAGAACCTTTGTTCTTTATTGATTTTGAGAGAGTATCCCAGGTTATGAACAGTCTGCTGGAAGTTGGAAAGGGCAATGATGCATATATCAAGTGTTCAGTCAAGGACAAGGAAAACAAAGAACTAAATATTACAATAAAGATAGAGCATATCAGGGCAGCCCTTCAGTTCTATTCAATAGGAACCAAGTTGGATAACAACTTTGTCAAGAAGAATAAATCAACCTATGCAGGATATTCTAAATTTGCTGATTTCAAAGGAAAAGAGAATGAGGAGTATGCCATTAGAATGTTCCTTCAATACTTTTGTTTCCCAAAACTACCTAGATACACCATGGCACATAAACCAGTGACATTGATCATGTTCAATAATAAGGATAGAACCAAACCTTTTGGAGTGATGGATATAACTCCATACATACATGATCAATTGAAGGAAACAGCCAAACATTGGGAGCAAATAAAGTTCATGAATGGAGCACAATTCTTGACGAGGATTATATATCATGTTTTAGGAATGGATGATCAATTAAATTTGGCTCCAAAAGCTCAATACTTTAGAAGTTTGATGTCAGGAATTAAAAGCCCTTCTAAAATGATGACTATAAGAGAAGTAGAAGCCCAACCAAGCATGAGGGGAGCAGAGAGGAAGAGAAGGACAGAAAGTGAAGAAGTGATTCCATTAAAAAAGAGAAGATTGGATCCCAGAAAAGTAGAATTGGAACAGGAGGAAGCAACAAAGGAAGAGTATGAAGCTGCTCAAAAGGAAGTTCAGTCTTCAAATGAACCTCATCCACCTCAGACAAGTAAGGAACAATTGTATTCTTATCTGGCTCAAGGAAACAATAAAAGGGCAATCTATGAAGCCTAATATCAAAAGTGTTGGAAGACTACTCTTGTAAAGCAACCAATTGGATACAAGAAGAAGTGGAACACTATGAAGAGTTGCATGATTAGATGATGGCGACAAAGACTGAAGAGGTTTTTGTTAAAAAGGAAGTAGAATTGTTGGCTTATTTCAAGGAGTTACAAGGTCCTCATGAAACTAGGACCATAGTAGTAGTGAAGAAGAAGGTTCAGAAGAAACCTCTGCAGAAAAAGAAGTTGACCAAGAAAAATAAAGGAAAAGCACTAGAACCTGTACAAAGGATGGAGACAGGAAAATTGTCAGCAGAAGAAAAGAAGCAGGAGGAATCCATTGTTATAGAAGAACCAAGAATGGAAAAATCAGGGATAGTTGGTTCTTCACAGTTCTCTTCAGATTCAGAGAGTGACAAGGAGTACAGATCCAGGAAGAAGCACCAAAATAGGTTAGTCGTGGAGAAGAAAAGAGGATACTAAAAGGTAAAGCAGTGATGATGGAAGAAGAGGTTGAAGCAAGGAAAGAGTTCAGTAGTGTATTGGTGGACTCAGGGTTTAAAGCAGTATGGACAAAACCATCACAGCAAACCTATTTCAAATTTAATGAGGAAAAGCTAGAAGCAGAAAAGGAAGCTCAAATATGCAGCTCAGTGCACAAGAAAGAAGACAAAGATCAAATTGAGGAAACTGAGGAGGTATTAGAAAAGATGGATTTCAAAGAGGTTAAAGAAGGGAATACAGAAAAGGAAATAAATCAAATCATAGAAGATATACTTTATGATTTAAATCATAATGAGGAGTTCGCAACTACAGAAGATCAAGAGAAAAAAGAAGACTTAGATCTTATGGATATAGATGAGCAAGAGGAGGGACAAAAGGAACATCAAATAAATGATCAGATGAAGCTCTCAATAGAGAATGATTCAACCTCAGCTCAGGATAATAAAGTACAGAATGAGGAAGGACAGGTCATTGAAGAAAAAAAACAGGAAATGGAGAAAAAGAAGACAGAAGAGATGGAGATAATAAAAGAAAAATCAGATCATGAGAAGGAAGAGGATCAGACATTAGAGTATGAGGAAGATGTTGCAGACAAAGAAGAAATGAAAACAGAAAAGGGTTATGAAGAACAAAAGAACCAGGTCATAGAATATGAGGAAAAAGATGAAGAAGAGAATGACTGCAAAGAAGACAAGCAGATAGAAGTAAAGCAAGTGGAACTAGAAGTTGGGTTAGAAAGGATACCCAAGGATATCAGGTCTGCTTGTAAAGTAATCATGAGCAATATAGAGCAGTTCAGACCATCTAGTAGAAACATGATCATATCAAGAATTGTGGTTGAATCAGAGTTTGTGAAAGGTAGTAGAACCACTAATGAGCAAAAGAAAGAAAACGAACAGTTAGAGGAACAGTTGAGGATTGTCCAAGAAAGAAATGAGGATTTGATTAAAAGGATAAATTCATTGGAAGCATTGGAGGTTCAACAACACAATAAAATTCAATTTCTTGAAGACATGTGCAAAGCAGATAGAGCATAGCAGCAAAATAGAAATGGAGCTGAAGAAAATAGAAGGAAGATACAGAAAACTTCAAAGCTCATATCAGATTATGGCCAAAGCAAATGAAGAAATAAACAGGTTATTAATGGAAGAAGGTCAAATAAAAGAAGAGAGCAAGATTGTACAAGTAACATAGGATGAGAGGGAGGAATTGAGCAAAGAAATTCTAAGACTACAAGTAGAACTGAAGGAAGCCAAGGAATTGGAAAAGCAAGCCAGTGTACATGCTGCGAGCTCACTGAGAGGTTATAATAAACTACATTTGGATATAGCAAAAGAGAGGAGTGATTGGCAGTTGAGTTTAGAAAAAGAAAGAAGTGAGTGGAAATCAAAAAGTGAGTTGTGGACATCTCAGAATAGAAGCTTAATGTTGATGGTGGAGGAGCTACAGAAAAAATTGGAAAATCCACAAAGCCAGGTTGAAGAGCAGGTAGAGACTACACAAGCAGAAGAGTATGAAGGGGGAGATGATAACAAAACTCAACACTTTGATGAACAAGAAAACAAAGCAGCAGTTGAGGAGTAATCAGATGAGTTTGATCAGAAGCTTTTAACAGATAGAGAATCTAGAATGGAATTTATCAAAAAAATGCATAATGAATATGAAGAACAAATTGTGAATTTTGCTCTCAAGAAAGGAATCAATCCAGAACAACACCTTTGGGCAGCAAATGGCCTAGGTATACCTTTTTGTATGATTATTGAAAGTATTAAAAATTAGGAGCTTGCAAGGGTAGGATTGTCATCAAACAAGTATTTGGAATATGAAGAGGATATCAATGTAACTAAGGAGTTATTTGAAAAAGCCAATCCTAAATGGAGGAAGAGGTGGTTAGATGCCAACAAAGAATGCAGGAAAATCTGGAAAGAGGCACCTATTCAGCTAGGGATAAATCCACCCTATTGTCCAGTGGCAAGAAGAAGGGAATGGACTGTGTTTTGGGAAAGAAGAAATGCAGGACATATTCCAACAAAATGGCTGAACTTTCCAAAAATAGCAGGACCTAAAGCAGGAACATGGCCAACAAAGAAATATATGGTTGACACAGCAGAGTCTGTCATATCTACATATAAAGATGTAAATGATCTAGCTTGTATTCTATTAAGTAGAGTGATGCGACTTATATTGGCATGTATAGAAACCTTTACAGATACAGATGTCAGAACTCTCAATTACATTGGTTTCAATTCACCAACTGATGCCTTACTTTTTGATTTAAGTGAAACCCCCGACAGAATTTGTTTAATGGCCTATTATAGCAAGACAATATTTTTGGGTAGTCATTATCTTCAGATTTTTGAGGATGCCTTTGATTATGGATTTTCTGAAAGAGAATCAAAAATCTTCGGATATTTATCAGTAGCCACAAAGTCTAGACTCACAACCTATGAAGCAGCATATACAGAATACCTAAAGAAAGATATGATAGATAAACCAGAAGCAGCTGTACAATGGAGAAAATCTCTATTCGAGATGGTGAAAAATTTGAACATCACAGAGAGAAAAAGTCATGATCTATTGTCATAGGTTTATCAAAGAAAGAAGAATTGAAGGAAGCACCCTTATATATCAGCAAGAATATTTTTTTTCAGGAGCAAAAAAGTCTAGGAGGGGAAGAATGTTAGAAGAAGCATTTTTTGAAGAGAAATATTTGTAAAATATCAAAAAATTGTAGAAATATTTATGCAAATGATGTAAAAATGAGGAAGAGTCTTCCTCATATAAATTAGAATCATATATATTTTTTCTAGAATTTTTGGAAGCTCTTTGATAGCATATTTTTAGATTAGAAGGGAAAAGGACCAAAATTCAAGTGTGAAAAGGGACACTTGAAAATGTATAAAAGATAATTTCCTCTATTTTGAGAGGGTTGGTTGTATTATTTTTGCTATCCAAGTAATATGAAGAGCTCTCCTGCAAGAAATTGTGTTTTCTACTTTCATGTGAATTTCTTTGATTTGTTGAGTCTATTCTTTGTGTAATCCATGGAATTTGTGAGCTTCAGTTGTGTATTTCTGAGTAATTTGTATGAAGAGAGGTGATTCTTGATGTATTGAGTGAGAAAGTGTAGAAGAACAAAACTAGAAATAGAAATCTTCAGTTTTCACAGAATCGCGATTGTCTCGTCTGCGTAATACAGGTATCGTTTTTTATATTTGACTTCATAATTGTGTTCTGCTGAGAAAATGGCACACTTTAGGCACCAAGGTCATTGAAACTACTGTTGTTTAGCTCAAGATAATCAAAACCCTATATATTTCTCTTCATCTTCATAATTTCTCAGAAAAACAATCATTTTCCTCTTATTCTTGGAATCCGTTAACTAGAAGGGGTTGTGGTCTTTGCATACTTCCCGGATTGACAATTTAAAGATGTGTACTTGGTCCTTTATGCTAAAATGATTGGAGAGGACAACTCCAAAGGGTAACAACAAACAAGGGTCTTCTCGGCTTTCTGGGATTGTTCAAGTTTTGGAGGGGGAGTTCTTAGAACCGTGTCAGATCAGATGGGGGAAGCAGATTGAGACCGCAAAAAAGGAGAGGCCCTTTTCCTATCAGTGGGAGATTTGGAAGCAAGGGAGTGCGAAAGGTAGCCGGGGGGAAGGGGGCACCAAGTGCAGGCATCGAGAGGTTTGGATTGCATTCGAGGATCATTCAGCGGTGGGAAAAATCTCACCTTTCAGCAGCTAGCATTGGCCTGCAAAATCATCAGAGACGGGGTTGCATCTTTAGTTTTTTTGGGCAGGAGGAGAAGAAAAAAGGGGTTTTACCTGGAGCTTTGTTTTGACATGCTCTGTGTGGCTGAGGGGAGAGCAATATGTCTTCCTCAGCAAAGACTTAATGAGGATTGTTGTGGATGTACTGAGAATAAACACAAGAAGCTTGGGGAACTTGTGCTACCATACGATGAACAACTCAGCTTGCTGTACAACAAGGCAACCGACAGAAAACAAGCCCAATACAGGCAAAACCATGTCATGAGAACACATCAAAAGGCAGATGATAGAGCATACCATTGCGCTTTTCAGCAAGAAGAGGAGAGGGGAGAACAACGGGGGGTGATGTCAATTAGTACAATGGAGGATGCATGAAGACCGTAGGGTCGAAATTATCATCGAGAACGTTTTGTGGAGCCTACACTGTGGAACTGAAGGGAGGGAGGTGACTTTCTAGTGTTCTTTGGGGAAGATCTCCGCTTAAGATTGTGCTTGGTATGTTTGCAGAAAAACAACTTGGGCATATTATGTTGTCTATACAGAAGGGCAACGTGAAACACTCTAGGAAGAAGAAGGAATCTAAACGATTTGGGGGGTTCTGATAATGAATAAACGGTATGATGACTACATGTAATCCCTCTATCTGCCATCGGATCAGTTATGATGAGCTTTGGGGGAGATGTTGATGCGTGAAAGGGTTGAAAAGTTGTGACTTACACAAAGTTCGAGGGGATCAATGGCCATCGGATCCATTAGTCCAAGCGGCTTCAACTAGGATAACAAAGAAGATAGCAGCATTCTCTCGCACTTGCTCTGTTCGACTGATTTTTAGTTTTGAGTTGCAAATGAGGAGAGGAAACAAAAGACCTATGGTGCAAACGATGAAAAGGACCTCTGCAAAGCTTGCAGAAGATGGCATGAGAGCCCCCAAAAGTAATTGGATGGGTAACAAATGAATTCACGGTCGGACTATTCAAATTGAAGCATGATATGGAGCTGAGCTTTGCTGGGTTTTAACTACGAGAATTACACTTCAGCCTTTCCACTTCTAGGATGATGATTGCATGAAGGGAATCCCTCACTCTCTGGAACAAGGACACATTCGGAACCCGCCATGCCATGTTTGCATTTTGAGTTCATCCATTTATCTTGCTTATACAAAAGTGTTTGTCTTTGTTTCGCAAGGGACTTCTGCAATGGTACTCTAATATGTATGGCGGCTCAGTTATACGTGGGAGCTACCATCTCTTTTCAACAGGCTGTAATTTCTCGATCTTAACCTCGTCCCATTTATAACTCTGAAGGGCAACTTCTGTGTGACATAAGATTGGATGCTAGTAAGCTATTCCTTATACAGTTTTGTGAGTGGAAAGTCTTCCCTATGCATTCTATAGATGCGCATATTCATGAAGTGACCACGCAGTGCTACGACTCCATATCTGAGATTTTAGAATATGTTTATGAACCACGAAAGAACGAAGCAACTTGTGTGCTGCAAGTATGTTGAACTGCGTGTTTTCCCTTTCAGACAATGTGAGAAGTAAAATTGAAAATATGGGTAATGCCTACGATTGGTCCAACCTTCCAAGAATGAACAACATGCAATATCTTATGTACGTCGAGCCCCATTGCTAGGATGTCATCACTTCTTTGGAATGCTCTTTATCAACATTATCATTATTATTAGAGTTTTTCTTCACTCATGCTTGAAGGCAAAATAAAAGCGATTTGTCCAAGGATCTTCTTCTCACAAAAGTTTTTTGTTATCCTTGACAATCGCCGTCTGTCTTCTATTCTAGAAGTACGAGAATTAGCCTTGGACCTACAATGGTTACTTATGACAACACATGAAATGTGATAGAAATACGTACTTGCACACTTTAGGACATAAATGAAGATGGTTGTTCTTTAGTTAAAACCAGCAACCGCATAAGGGGGGGGAAGGAGATTGCGTGAATGTGTGTGGATGCGTGAGTGTGTGTGGGAGTAAGTGAGAATGTGTGAAAGTGGGAAAGGGACGAAGTAGGAAAGGTCACCAATGGCAAGGAAAAAAGAAGAGCCATTGTGGGTGCGAAAAAATAAGATTGGGAAAGAAGAAAAAGAATGTGCATGTTAAAGTGTGGGTGAGCATGTGAGTGAGGGAGAAAGTGTCGGTGAGTAAGATCTATAAATTTTGAGTATGCATGTGTGTGCGAGTGCATATGAGCAAAAAAGCGAGAAAGTAGGGAAGTGTGTGAAGACAGGAACAAGTGAACGAGAGAGAACGAGGAATTAAGTGGAATAGGAAAGTGTTAGTAAAGAGAGAGGGAGGTTGTGGGAAGTCACCACAAGAGTTGGACATCCAATTGTGCATGTATTTTCCCATCTACTCCACCCATACATTGAAGCAAAATTGTGGATTTAGGACGATCAAAAGATGACTTAGCATCATAAGGTTGAGCAAAAGATCATTGTGCATCTGCAAAAGGTCATTAAAAGTGTCTGAAATAAATTGTCAGTCAATTGAAGGTTCAAACTTGAGCTAAATTTGGAATTTCTACAGGATCATCGAGAGCTCTTGGAGAAAGCAAAGCAAGTGCCATTGTGTGCACGCGTGGGAACGTGCATCCTGGGTCCACAAGTGTAGCAAGGAGAAACGACTTGAGGTTGGAATATTTCTCAACCTCCTTAGCTCATTCTTAGCTTAGGCTAGAGTGCGAGTAGTTGTCTTGATTGACTAGGGGTACGATAGGAATACTCGAGTTCTAAGATCCTCTAATTTCTCAAGTCTAAGAATAGGCTAAATTGCAGTCAAGGGACAACTTAAAGGAAAAGAACTTAAACTAAGTGGACGAAAAACATCAAATACGACACACTTAAGTGCTCCTGACGATGCTTAACTAAAGACAAGAAAACACATACAAAAGAACTCAAAAGGAACAAGTGATTGGTACCAAAGAATCAACAACGTGGTTGTACAAGGATCATTGGGTTAATTGGAAGAGCATATGAACCTTAGATTGGGAAGGCACCTAGGGAGAGACCGTCAAAGTATTAGATCATCCGAGGCTAGTATCAACCACAGAGATAGGTCTTGGGCCCAAAAATTGAGCGATTACCCCTATGCTCTAGACTCAGAAACTAGTGACTCTGAGATGTCTTAACATGGAAAGACCTGTAGGTAGCTCAGGAATAGCATACCTAGAAAAACCCGAGGGTCCCTACAAGACTCAATTGGAATATATCAGGACCAACCGCTTAGGTGCACGCATCTATGAGGATGGTCTGAGAAGATCTGTTGTCCTAATTAAAAACCTAGATCAGCCCATGGGACTAGAACACCCTGTAGTCAAGTTCGAAAATGGTTCCTTCATAGACAAAGAAGGAACAATATATGTGGTCACTAGCCAACCAAAAAGAACAGATGAATTTGGCAACATAATCTCAGAGGTCGAAATAGGTGACATAGAGCAAGGGAACTTAGGAAAGGAGCCAAAAATTCCTAGGGGCAAGTCGGTTTTGACTAGAACAATCACTCCAGAGAGGATTCCCCAGGACAATAGGAGCATAGATTTGCTCGTGAATCGAGAGACAGACGGGGCTTTTTGGAGGTATAAGCCTAAGAAGCCTAACGAAGGGGAGCTCTCACCATCTATGAATTCAAAGATCCTGATAGCCGAGGCAAAGTGACCTACTTAGATGATGCTTCAGAGAGGATCTTTGTGGTCTCACAGCATGGAAGACATGCATACACTTGGAAGGGTGAATTTGTTTTTCCCCAACCTCGATCCACCGTGTCTTATGGTCACCAAGGAGCTGGAACATCTCAGGCTCATGGGACTCAAAGAGAAAGGCGTAGAGATAAACTCAAGGTGAGCTTTGCTAACCCATCGGGAAGAGAGAGAACGAGGATAGAGACTGATAGGATGGACAGGGAGAGACATAGGGATCCAAGGAATCCAAGAAATGCAGACGAATTTCCTCTCCCAAGGCCTAGAGAACATGCTAGAACCTTAAGGCCTACACAATTGGTTAAGTCCATGAAAAATTGCTTCGATGGCACGAGACCCGTATGACCATGTAGCAAAGTTTAGGCAAGTTTTGAGAGATGAGCAAGTTGAAGACTTGTTCAGTCAATACAATGCTTTTGGCCTAACCCTCAAGAACACCGCATTGACTTGGTTTCAACCGCTTCACCAAGGTCAGCTCAAAAATATAGACCAACTTCTTGAAGTGTTCATGAGTGAGTTTTCTAAAAGTGGCATCAGGCATAACACATCTTCCTTGATATACAACTTCAAGCGAACACCCCAAGAGACAGTAAGGCTCACAAGAAGAAGATTTAGGCAATACCTAGAGAGGTGCCCTGCTCTAGAGTTACCCACTCTAGCCAAACAAGTGGCCTTATGTCTAGATGGATTGTTAAGTACCAAACTAAGATCATGTGTGTACTTGAAGGACCCTAGATCCATAGAAGAATGTGTACACATGTGCATAGACATTGAAGATAATCTAGGGGAGGAATTAGAGCTCTCAAAGATTTATAAAGATTCAGATACTTCCACTAGCCTCGCTTCCTCACAATCCATATCAGTTGAGGATCTAGCAGAAAAGGTAGCTCAGAAATTAGGTGCCATTAGTAAGCAAATTCCTAGATTTTCCCCAAGAAAATGATGTTACACCTGTGGAGGAGACCACATGGGGAATGTGTGCCCTATCATGGCTCAACCCCAAGTGAACCCTAACAGCCAGTACTGCACCATAGAAAGGAGATACACCAATCACACTGCACAAGATAGCCCATATAACAAACAAGCGGTGAGACAAAATTACCCTCAGACTTATTCACAACAAGGAAAATACCAGAATCAGTACCCACAATAGCAGTATGGTAGGCTGCAGCAACCCTATCAACCACCCTATCAAGGGCAGCAGCGTAGCAACCCCCTCTCCCTGCCAATGTGATTCTAGTAAAGTATGCAACTGCAGAAGAAAATCCAAATAGAGCTTTAGTTCCAGTGACACCATTGCTTTTAGAAAGCGATCCAAGTGATCATAGTTTTGACTCTACCCATATTGGTAGCCCACAGGCTTACTACATGTAGTCTCCTGAGCATAATGAGTCATACTATTATGAAGAACCGAGTGAATCTAGTTGGGAGCCAGAATATGCAAATGTCATGTATGCAAACCCCAACTCTAGACCTAAACCTAGGCAGATAAGACCTCCATTTCCTAGAGGGCCATGCTTCCGATGCCAGGGAGATCACCTCATTTGCGATTGCCCTCTACCAGCACCTACATAAACTCAATCTATGACAATTCAAGGCTTTTGCCCAAATTGTGGAAAGGAGCACTTGTTACGAGAGTGTCCCAAGAACCCCATTAACATGCCAAAAATCGCTCCTATCAATGTGATTGGTTTAGTGGTAGATTCCACGGGAAGTGTGACTTCCAGGACCCCAGTGCAAGTCATCACTAGAGCTCAGACACTTAAGCAAAACCAAGACTTAGGCCAGGAACAAAAATCTGAGGTTAGCAAGACCGAGAGCCAAAATAAGAAGAGAACAAGAGCATTGAGAGATAGCCATGAATGTATGAAAAGGCAATGGGCAAAGAAGATGAGCGAACTCGAGGAAAGTCTGAGAGAAACAAAAGCCAAGATAATAGAAATCACATCTCAAACGCACTCTCACACATCACCCCCACTACCATCCCCATCACCTTCCATTCCTCAACCTTCTAATCCACCACACGTAACCCACCCACCACCTAGATTAGGATCAGTTCTAGCCGATCCCAGTCTTGAGGACATAGACATGATGCTTAGGGCATATCATGCTAGGATCCAGGAAGGGCCAAATGTAACGGATCATGAAAGATGTTACCCTAGAGCTGACCTAGAGCTTGAACGAACCAAGTTGTGTGCCAAGATGGTGGAATTGGCTCAAGCCATGTTTGAGGCCAGTTGCCTCTTCAATTGCTCTAGCTCCACTAGAACACCATTGCATTTTGATGGTCTATTAGATAGATTGGAGAGGTTAATCGAAACGTCTAGGAAAGGAACCACCACCCAGGCTAAGGAGAGGACAAGTGATAGAGTAAGCATTCCTCCTCAAGAAGCTTATGTGCCTAGCTCCACTAAACCAGGCATCTCTTCTTCTATGAACCGGTACTCACTAGAGTTCTTGCGAGAGATTCAGGAAGAGAAATGGGCTAAAGAGACTGAAGTTCCTCCTCCCATTGAACTTGGGATGACACACACAATCAATTCCCACAAGACCTTCCTTCCATTTATGGAGAGCAGGAGAGTGCCCAATCTCACGAGAGATTAGACTTCGAGTCTAATTCCTTACAGGAACTACCCTATTTCATAGGTCCATGGGAAGCTAAGTCCACTTGCATGAGAGCACCCACAGTCATGATAAGAAACGAAGACTCAATTATACCTAGGAACACGGAGGTAGTGAAAAATACTAAACTGCAGTGCAACCTCACTTTAGAAGAGCTACTCAAGGTTGAGCCTAAATTGTGGAAACATGTAGCCAAACAAGTAACTGACATAGGAGAACCTCATTCACAGGTAGGATCCCATAGAACAGTGCCAGAAATATCTTTGGACAAGATAGGAGACATGAGCGAAGGAGAAGAAGGAAACACTTACCTTCCCATTACTCATCAGGGTTACACCACCAAGGCAATTTTGGACTCAGGTGCAGGAGTTGCAACTGCTACCACTTCCCTATGGAAGCGTTGGGGCAAGCCAGCACTCAAGCCCACGAGAATGAAGTTACAAATGGCTGATGGTCACATTGAAAGACCCTTAGGGCAACTAGAAGGAATAACTCTCACCACTTGTGGTGTAGAGTTTGAGCATACTTTTGCTATATGTGACTTTAGCAAGAATCACGCCTATAAGAGATTCAAAGCTTCTTGGGGCATAATGGGTACCACAGAAGATTTATAAAAATGTATGCAGAGATAGCCAGGCCACTGGCTAGACTTACAGGTAAAGAAGTATCCTTTAAACGGGAAGAAGAAGAAGAGAATGTTTATCAGACATTAAGTCCGAATTGGTGGCTGCACCAATTCTTATCACCCCAGACTAGTCAAATACTTTTCGTGTGCATGTAGATGTCAGTGCATATGCAGTGGATGCAGTCTTGGCTCAACATAGTGAAAAATACAAACTTGACAGGCCTATTCAGTATGCTAGTCGAATTTCGACTAAAGCTGAAAAAATTATAACACAACAGAAAGGGAAGCTCTAGCAATGGTTTTTGCCGTACAAACAATTCGTCATTATCTGCTAGGTGTGAAGTTTGTTATCATCACTGATCATCAGCCACTCAGGTATTTATTGAACAAGCCACAAGCAACTAGGAGGATATGGAGGTGGCTACTTTTGTTCCAGGAGTTTGATTTTTCTATAGTCCATAGACCAGGTAAAGAAAATGTCATGGTAGACCACCTATCTAGGATCAACATGATGGATCAAGCAATTGGATTCAATGATGATTTTCCAGATGCCAATCTGTTCGCTGTACAAGCTCAACAAGGTCGGTATAATGATATCAAGAATTTTATTAAAATTGGATTGTATCCAAAGAAGGCAAGTGCTGTGCAAAGAAAGAGACTACTAATCAAAAGCATACCTTTTACCTTCATTGAAGGAAAATTATATGGAAAGGGAAAAGATAACAATATTAAGAAGTGCATGGAAGAAGAAGAAGTGAGGGAAATCCTTAAATCTGCACACGAAGGAACAGGTGGTGGGCACCTTCCAAGACACATTATGAGTCAAAGGATCCTTGATGCTGGCTTATGGTGGCCTACATTATTCAAAGATGCAGAGGAATGGGGAAAGGCATGTGATGTTTGTCAGGGTGTGGACCCAAGCCAACAAAGCAGAGGCACAACCCCTTGATTATTTCCACTTCTTGGCAACCATTTGAGAAGTGGGGGTTAGATTTTGTAGGGCCCATCTACCCTTCGTTGATTCCAAAAAGAGAGAAGTATCTATTGATCACCACAGACTATGCGACAAAGTGGGTTGAAGCTATTGCCTCCCCTGACTTCACCACTCAAACTGTTGCTGATTTCATTTATAGTAGCATTATTTGCAGGTTTGGATATCCACTTGAAATTTGTACAGACCAAGGTACTCATTTTGTGAATAAGGTCCTACAGGAAATTTTCATTAGGTACAAAATTCTACATAAGACCTCTTGTGTCTATTATCCAAGAGCTAATGGACATGCAGAATCCACCAACAAGGTATTAATTGCCATGTTAAGGAAGGAATGTATGTTACAACCCACTTACTGGGGCATTGCTTATCAAGGTACCCTATGGGCATACATGTTAGCTTATAAAGAGGCTACTGGATATTCTCCATTCTAACTAGTTTATGGGATATTGCCTATTGAACCCTTTGAATTTCTACATGGATCATCAAAAGTACCTCTCATGCAGGGAAAGAAAGATTGTGGTATCTCTCAGAGGCTTGGAGCACTACATAAAGTGGAGGAGATACGTCCACATGCTGCAAAACAATTGATAGAGACTCAGATGAAGAGGAAGGAGGCACATGATCGGAATATGTGGAACAACAACTTACAACCAGGCATGTTATTTCTTCTCCATAGACCTCAAATCCAAACACAAGTTAGGGGAAAATGGCTTCCACACTAGGAAGGACCACAGTGCTAAATTGGGGTGCTGTGGAGTTAGAGACGCTAAAAGGAGAGGCCCTGCCATTGATCAATAGATCAATGCTCAAGGCCTATCATCAGCTCAACTGAAGATTTATGGATCACTTGGAACTTGCAAAATCTGTTTAGGTTGTACATAGCCTTTTCATGTCATTCTTGCTTAATTTTTGGTAGTTTTTATCCATTTTCAAGCTTGTTCGTTGAGTTTTTAGCAAATTTATCAACCTTGTCATTATCCTCAGTGTAAGTTCAATTTTTGGAAATTTTTGGGAAATTTTCAAGCATTCTTAGAATTTTTCTAACATTTTTTCATCCTTTTCCAATGTCATTTTCTTGCCAAATTGGGAGAATAAAGGTCTGTGCTTTTGAGTGAGGAAACTGCTTAGACCTATAGGGAATTTTTTTAGAATTTTTTGGATTTTTTTTCTTTTTTTAAGATTTTTTTTTATTTTCCTCCATTTTTTTGGATATTTTCACCTTAAAAAAAAGGCCCCCATGGAATTTCTTTTTTCCAAAAAAAAAAGAAAAAAAAAGAGGGGAGGAAGAAAATTTTGGAAAAAAACTCTCTCTCTCTCTCTCTCCTCATTATTTTGTTTTTTATTTTCTATTTTATTTTTTTATCTTATTTGCTTTTTATTTTTTCTCGGATCCCACTTTTCAATTTTTTCTATTTTTATTTTGTTTATTTTATTTCTTTAGTTTAATTTTCTGTTATTTTGTTTTTATTTTTTATTTTTTCTATTTATTTTCGCTTTCCCCAAATGTGCGTTCCAAAAAAAAAGGGAATTTTTACTTTTCATCATAACAAATTCAGAATATATGTATTTTTTTAATTTTAAATGGTCCAAAGCTTTTGGCTTTAGATCGTGCCTCAGATGGCCATTTTTTTCAAAAGTGGGGTCATTTTCACGTATTTTAGCACCTCTCGATTCTTTTTTTGCCTTAATTTTTCCAAAATCCCAACTTTTCTCTGACTTTTGGTCAAAACCCACATGTTTTGAGCACCTTTATCACATGTTTTTATTTATCCACATGGTCCACATAGTCTATTCTCACGTTGTTTTATCATACGTTTTACAATTTCCCATATGCACCCTCTGTAGCTCTACTATTTGATCATTTCGGCCCTCTCCAGACCCCATAATCTTACTCCCTCACCCTCCCTTTATCCTTCTGCCAAGCCACATCCTTACTCCTCCCAACCCTATCCATCTCAGCCCCTCAGCCCTCCCTTCCACCTCCTTTCTACCCTCCCATTGCCCTCCTTTGCTTTTACATGCAAAAATTCCAATTTTGGGTTCTTCTCTGGTGCTTGTTCTCTCTTGCTTCTGGTGGACTTGGTAGTTGCTTAGGTGTCCTTTTGAAGATTTTGCAGCACAAGTATGATGGTGTCATACCTGCTTAAAGTTTTGGCTATAGCTCTCCCAGACGGAGAGCACATTAGGTGGTGGCCAACTGTTGAGCCCATAAAAGTCATATTGGCCAAAGTCAACTGCAATCAAAGTCAACTATAGTCAAAGTCAAAAGCTCAAAGTCAAACCCATCAAAGTCAACATGTTCAAAGTCAAAGTCAACATGGGTGAAGTCAAAGTGTTCAAGGTGCAGGTGTCAACATGCATAGATAGTGCACCATTAATTGTTCAGAAAGGGTAAAATTGCAGAAAGTTGGTTGCAAGTTAGAAAGGTATTTCTGTAATTTCTCTAAGGTTTAAGGTGTTTTTAAAGTGTTTTCAAAGGTTCAGGTGAAACCTCTCTTAGGTGCACAAGTGAAGAATTAAAAGGCAAAATGTGAAGGTATGTGAAGCGACAGCATACGCAGAAGTGAAAGTATGGCCCCCCAATTAAAATTTATGTTTTAGTCTAAAGTCATTATAGGACAAAACAGGGATTCGTTGGCTGCCCACTTTTGGAGAAAATCTTGGGACATCAAAGTGAGCACCAAGATACTCTTGCATTTAAGAGCGTACGTGAATTGGCACTCAAATCAAGGCAAGGACTATTCTTGAGACTAAGCAAGGTGAGCATAGTCTAAGCTAGGCAAGAGAGAGAAGTGCAAGAGACACACAATGTGCGATGCAGAGAAGTGAAGTGCAAGGTGTGCATGAAGAGTGACTAAGGAAGTGTGCAGAGAAGTGCTAAGCTAGTCCCCCCAAGGATCACAAGGTCCCATTGAAGTTGTGCGCATGCCGACAGAAGGTATCCATCACTCCCCCTTATTGGAAGCTTGGTGCAAGGTGTGCACAAATGTAGGCTTGGAGAAGGTGGAGGTCTGGTGCAAAGAAGGCCGGCAGCAACAAGACCCTTGGGTATTTGGTATTTTGTGCTTGGGCACTCTGTGTGATTTTTCATAGAAGCATTGGATTGTATTGTGTATCACGAGACAAGGTTTGGTCCCTCTGTACTCTACCTGGGTAATCGAATAATGAATGGGTGAACACATCTATGTTGAGGTGGTGTCACCTAAGGTGTGAGAGTGGCACCCCTTGCTTGTGCACAGGGTATTTGAACTATTCCCCTCATTTTCTTTGATGGTGGACCGATAGTTGATGCTCTTCTCTGGAACTCCTGGACTCTTGACCATACCAATGCTCATTGGATGGGTACATCATAAGCCAAACACTTGTAAATGATCCTGGTAAGAGCGCAACATCCATGAAGTACATTCTTTTGTTTCTTGTTCCGCCGCTGATGAGCGAGGTGGATTTGGTCAATGATCCAATGGGGCATGTTGATGGTGAGGCTCTCTGTGTCCGCCAAATACAAACTCAACCAAATTTTCTTTGGTGGCATGGTAAAGCGTTCTTGAGCAGGGAAGGCAAAATGTTGCATACATGTGCATAAGTGGAGGGTGATGGTTGGAGTCATGGCCACCATATCCTTCAATCTTTTGAGGTCCTTGTGCTTCATTCGTCTAGGAGTCAGGGTTTCCTTCTCTATCAAAATATGCATGCCCTTCATGTCCAGGGCTTCCCGTACTAAGTTGATGGTCAGCTTAACCTTTTTAATTCATGTCCTTTTTTTAATGAGGGAAGCATAAAGGTAATATCTCCTCCCTTGGCTCTGCTAGGCATGAGAGTGTTGATCATGTATGAGCAATGCAAAAAATCGGGTTTGGGTAAGATCGCTTTGAAGTAACTATCCAAGTCCGCTTTAGTCCATACTGATCTCATGTTTTCTGCATTTTGGTACTTTTCAAACGCGCGAGTGAAGAAGTGGTATCTTCCCCACTTGCCACTAAATTCTACTTCAGCCTCCCATAAGTAGGTACCATCTCCTAGTGGTCCTTCAACATCACTGAACCAATGGGCATGCTTGCCAACCTGTGAGGTGTGCCCCTGTGGAGGGTCGTGAATTGGAATTACGTGAACTGCTCTGAGTTCTTGGGGTCTCTCTTTCAGTTGTTCCTCAAGGAGGATGGTCTCAACGTCAACTATTTGAGAGCTCGACCCTACCTGTGAACTAGTTCCTGTTGCTTCCGCCATGCTAGTGCCTTGCTTGCTGATTCTCTGAGAATATAGAA
Organism: Ceratopteris richardii; assembly: GCA_020310875.1. Classification (NCBI taxonomy): domain Eukaryota; kingdom Viridiplantae; phylum Streptophyta; class Polypodiopsida; order Polypodiales; family Pteridaceae; genus Ceratopteris; species Ceratopteris richardii. Next base: position 64,883,306 of record CM035412.1, read on the forward strand.
GCACATGTTAACATTGTAGTGGACAAGATACAGCCATTTGTCCCCACTACAACATTAACATGAGGCATTGTGATAAAGTTAGTGGGTCAGATAGTTCTCAGTGATCATGCATGTAGTTAATGAATGAAGAGTTATATGTGCTAAGTGGAATCATGCAATGTGAGGATGATGCAGTTAGTAGGTGGAGGTAAATTTACAAATTGGGGTCCTGGGGTTTATTACAAGTTTTTTGTTGCCAAACATAATGTGTGGCTTTACAAGTTGACCGTGTGTGGGCTATGGGAGACTGTACCTGAGTATCTACTTGGAAACGAAGCTTTTTAGGGACCCATTTACGAGTGATCCTATTAGTGCCTATTAATGCATGTGTGTTTGTGCGTGAATGGAGCTTTGTCTCGTGAAGCTTATGGGTGGCTACTTGAGCCCACAAGCAAGCCTTAGGCACCCAAATTTGTCTTGATTGTGGGTCGGTCTTCATCGACTTCTTGGCTACCCAGATAGACTTTACTTTTGTAGAAGAATCATTGAAATACTTCTTCTTAGAGCCCTATTGTCCATCACTAGCATGACATTTATTTAGTGGTTTTAACTTGGCCACAACAAGAAGCTCGCCTCTCCGTACCCATACTTGGTTTGAGGGCTTAGACACCTTGCTTCGTACTCTCCTTTGGCTTTGAGCGTAGGTCATTTGCTTCCTCTGCGTTCGGTACCCCTTTAGTTGCCATGTCTCTATCACTTTTGGAAAAGGAGGGAGTTTCATCGTAACATTGGCTTCTTTGTTGAGAACATCATCCCTTTGCATCATAGAGTTTTGGACAAGAATAGCATTATCATATTCATGCGTACTCCTGGAAGGACCAGGAGTTGGTGCCTTTCCTAGTTCCTTGAGTGCTTCATTTTCTAACTCAATTGTAATGCGATTCTGATTTACCCAGACGTGAAGAAGTCCACTTCTTAGGTTCAGGTTGACTGCATGATCGTGGATCCAATCTTGACTCAAGATAAGAGGTTCAGTGAGGTCCTCGTCTTGACACACAAGCACTTTAACTGTCATGAGAACATCTTGAATGTAGAGGGGAAGTTCCACCTTGCCCATGCAAGGGGTTTCCACACCTCCCAATCCTATGAGGTATGCTTCTATAGGATTGACACTTAATTTCAATCCTTGACAGTAAGAAGGTTTAAGAGCACTAGTGGCTGCAGACAATGATGTATTCAGTATGTGAACTCTTAGCTGGGTGGTTAATAGGACCTACAAAGTCTATTCCCCACTTAGAGAATGCATGTCCACCCATCATAGGTTTCAATGGCATCTCATCTTTACGTATGGAATATTGAGTTCGCTGACAAACGTCACACCGCTTCACATAGGTATGTGCATCCACGTGAAGGGTTGGCCACCACAAGCCTGCAAATAGGATTGTCTTAACTACACGGTCTGGTCCAAAGTGTCCTCCTTCTACACCTTGGTGAGCAGTTTCCAAGATCTTAAGATATTCACTCTCATGGACACATAGTCTTAGATATCCACCTTTACCACGCTTGTAAAAGTTATTTCCAATGAGTGAGTAGTCTAGTGCTTCTTGTTCTAAACTTATTTGCCTAGCCACAGTCATATCTTGAGGGAATGTTTTCGTCCTTAGGAAGGCGACCAATGGTTCACTCCAATCTGGTATTAGAGACATTTGGTACAGTGTAGGGTGCTCCACAGGTGGTCTAATATGATAGACTGGGCATTCATTCCTTACACAACTTATGGACTTCTGCTTCCATAGTCGGCCAGTGCACTTCGAGTCTCCTTAGTGTCTGTAAAATTCTTTGCCTTGAGTAGTGTTGCTCTAATGCACCCACATATACTAATTGCAACCATTTTGTGTACTCTTCCTCTTCCACACAACAAGCTAATATCCCTTGATCTGTATGCTTGTACATACTTCCTGCCATGATATTTGGGCTTTTACTACCTCGCAATCTTGAGTGTTCATTACTGGGTGTTTTGGTCCATATGTCAGTACTAGCACTAATGTCTTGGCCCACTGCGGTACAACTTCCAAATTAAACAAGTAAGCATCAAGAAGATCATCTGATACTCCTTGTGGGGCCTCTCCGGATGTGAGCCTTGAGAGATGATGTGCTCTCAACTGAGACTTGCCTTTCCTCACTACTACCTGAAAGTCATATTCCATTAGTAAGAGAAATTATCTTACTAATCTACCTATATTGCATGGCTTATTTACCAAATACAGTAGAGCTTGATGATCAGTAAAAAATCTAAACTTATTTGCAAGCAAATAGTGTCTAAACATTTTTACAACATATATCATGCCTAATCCTTCTCGTTCAGTGGTGGTGTAATTTCTTTCTATTGCATTCAACTCTCTACTAGCATAGGCAATTGGAAGATCCATATTACCTTCGCCCGTAGGTTGTGCAAGTACACACCCAATAGGATAATTGGATGCATCCACATGAACATGAAAGGGTTTTTTCCAATCTAGTGTAGTCAAGATTGGTGCTGAACATAATCACCGTTTAAGCTCATTGAAGGAGTCCTCACATTCTTCCATCCACTCAAAGTTAGTCAAAAGGGAATATAGAGGATTTGCAATGATCACATACATATGAATGAATCGGTGATAGTAGCCACAATGCCCCATGAAAGCTTGTACTTCTTTGATATTTTTTTGCCTCGGTAGCTCTGCAATAGCTCTCACTTTCTCCTTGTCTATGGATATGCCATTTTTTGAAAATATGTTTCCTAGAATCTTGCCTTGCCTGACCATAAAAACACACTTTTTTGGATTCAAGTAGACTTGGTATTCTCTATATTTTTCAACTATAGCTCTCAGATCAGGGATATGGGCTTGTCTAATGTTGGAATGAGCACAGAGACCATCCACATAGACTTCCAAATTTTTCCTCAAGAATTCTTTAAACACGTGGCACATCAACCTTTGAAAGGTAGCTAGCACATTGGTGAGACCAAATGGCATTACCTGAAAAGCAAATATGCCCCACTCTGTGGCAAAAGCTATCTTATGCTGATCTTCTAGAGCTATGGCTACTTGATTGTAGCCAGAGAATCCGTTAAGGAAGCTGTAGACTTCCTTGCCTGCTACTCTTTCTAGTAGATGCTCATTGATAGGAAGCGGATACCTATCTGGAATGGTGGTTGCATTAACCTTCTTCAAGTTAATGAACACATGTAACTTGCCATTCTTCTTGGGTACCACTACGATGGGGGATACCCACAACCAAGCGATCTATCTCTTCTTTGATCTTGCCAGCATAGTTATGGTTATATGTGTATGTCTTCTGTTTAGAGGGTTTGGCATCTGAGGTCATGGGAATTGTATGTGAGCATATGTCAAGGCCTACACCTTTCAAGTCCTTGTAACTCCAAGAGAATACATCTCTGTATTCTCTTAGAAAGGCTATCAACTCTTGCTCCTCTTCCTCCGTCAGGTCATGTCCAATGTATGTACATTTTTCTTCTCCTTCCTCTAAGGTTACAACAATTTTCTTGGTGGTTTCTTTGTTATCATAGGCCTCTCTTGCTTGTGCATCACGTTTAGGAATTCTTATCATGATTCTCCTATCTTCTATCTCATACTTCTTAAAGTTTTCAGGGACCTCAAACAAGGATTCTTCCTCTTCAGGTGTGACTTCTCTCTATTGGAGTTAGACGTCTAGGAAAGCACACGAACAGCACAAGGAGGAAGAAGAAGCTTGGAGCACAACACACAATACTGAATGTATTACTAGAGAATGTACAAAGATAAGTAGCCCATTATGGCAATAGGCATATGTACAAGCTGGGGGAAAAAAACCTCCTACAGAGGGAAAAAAGTGCCCCGACAGTCCTAGTGTGTTCACACACATCATTACCTAAATATATCAAAAAATCCCCCCTGGGAGTGATGCGATGAACAAGGAGCTGGCACTCATGTATAAGGAAGTGCTAAGCTATGTGGAATCAATCCACAAAAGGAAGTAAGCCTAAAGCTTTGCAGAAAGCTTCAAACTTCTCCCTAGGCAGAGCCTTCGTGAAAAGGTCTGCAATGTTCTCTTGCGTGGGCACATATGCCAAGCTGATATCCCCAGCAGAGAACCTCTCCCTGACATAGTGATAATGAGCCTCAATTTGCTTAGGGTTCCTCGCAATTGCCAATGTGCTCTGACTGTCAGTGAAGATGGTGGTGGCAGAAGACTGGCCAACACCCAAATCAGCCATAAGGCATCTGAGCCACACACACTCAACAGTAACTGTGAAAACTGCCCTATACTCAGCCTCACAGCTGGAAGAGGCCACAATAGGCTGCTTCTTGCTCAACCAAGATATACATGAGCTACCAAGCATGAAGCAAAAGCCACTAGTGGACACACGAGTGTCATAGCAACCAGCCGAGTCAGAGTCAAAAAAAGCATGCAAATCTGGCGATAGTGATCCCCCCTTGGGATAAAAGAACCCAAGTAGCCGAGTACCACTCAAGTAGCGAAAGATGCGCTTAACCGCCTACCAATGCTTGACACCTAGGCAATGCATGAACCTGCTCATCTATGAGATAGCAAACTGAATATTTGGTCGAGTAATGCATAAGTAAATCAAGCATCGGATTCCAACAACCTGCTAATAGAGAACAGCATCAAATGCATCTCCAGCATCCTGAAGACCTAATCATAAACCTGTCTCTATAGGAGTGGCAATAGGCTTATAGTCTTCAAGGCCAAAACGCTGCAATAATGTGTCAATATATTTCATTTGACACAAAGCCATTCCACCATCACCATGCATAAATTTAATGCCCAAATAATGATGTGAATGCCCCAAATCAAGCATCACAAATGAGGCATGTAAATCAGCCTTAAAATCAGCAATATGCCTCTCATGAGGACCAGTGAGCAGCATGTCATCAAGATGAACCACAATGATCAGAAGTACATCATCAGCATGCTTAACATATAAGGTGCTTTCAGTTGGATTGTTCTCAATACCATGTGCAATCAGATAGGCATGTATCTTTTCATACCAAGCATGTGGTGATTGCTTTAAGCCATATAATGGCTTCTTTAACCTGCACACTTGGTTCTCGTGCCCTTTTTGCACAAAGCCACGAGGCTGAAAAACATACACTTCTTCATGCAAGTCGCCATTTAGAAATGTTGTTTTGATATCCAACTGATGTACATTCCAACCATGATGAGCTGCAAGTGCACAGATTCAGTAGTCATTCGGCAAGTAGGTGCAAAGGTCCCATCAAAATCAATGCCTCTTTCCTACGCATAACCCTTTCAAACAAGCCTAGCCTTATACCTATCAATTGTACCATCAGGCTTATGCTTCATCTTGTATACCCACTTAGTTCCAATGGCCTTCTTGCCAGTCACATAAAGACCAAGTACCGTTCTTCATTATAGCATCATATTCAGATTGCATAGCAGCCATCCAATTTTTTGAATTTTGTGATTCATCAAACGAAACAAGCTCATTCTCATCACAGAGACTAGATGTAGCCATAGCATAGCAATCAGATGCAAAGGAGGCACTATGAGAGCTTGAATGAGTACGATATGAAAAGGTGCATCTAATTTGCTATCACGCAAAGTCTGCACCAGCCATTTTGGCATAGTTTTTGCCTGCTCAATATTAGCTCTCTCATCAACAAGTGCATTGTTGGCAGCAGTCAAGGAACTGAAGGACTCACAAGACAAGGAAGCCAACGAAGGGAGTCGGAGCGAAGAGAAGGCACAAGCAGACAGAGTAGTCAAAGAAGATCTGGCAAGTAGGCCATCTAAATTTTTCATGCATCAAAGAGGTGGGCACACAAGAAGAAGGAGCAAGTAGGGAGCTCCAGGAAATGTATGTCAAATTGTTAGAAGAAATCCCTACAAAAATAGTGATTTTCATCACTAAAAACCATTGTAAATATCATTTCATATTTTTGTAGCTCCATTTTGTGCAAGCCAATGAGTCCTTGAGCTTGAGGAGCATTAGAAGTACCTATCTATTAGTTTTCACATTTTTTAGACTCCGTTTGAACCTCCAAATAGGCTAGAGAACCTAATTTTTAACTAGGCCGGACACTAGGTCTGGACAAGGCCAAAAAGTAGTCAAAAACTATAAATAGAGCTAGAGAGCTCATTTTTGAGGTTAGCTTGTAATAGATTTGAACTTGTATGAGCATTTTGGAAGTAATCTAAAAGACTCCATTGTCTTTCTCTTTGTCTTGTCGTGTGCGCGTGTGTGTGTATGTGTGTGCATGTTGGTGTGCTTCTCACTCATGCACTTGTGCCTTCACTTGCTCGAGGTCATCATACCATCCTCACGTCTTCCCGGATTGACATTAAAGGAGCTGCTACTCATCACTGAGCTACACCAAATTTTGGCGCCGTTGCCGGGGATCGAGCTTTGAGGACGAGCGTGTGATGGTAAGACGTAGATTTGAGGCATTGGAGTCATAGGTATTTTCTCTGCTTTTATCTATTTTCTTTTGTTTTTCTCATCACCATCATCATCTTCACCATCTCCCACCTCCATCTCCATCATCGCGAAAAATTTCAGTTGTTGATCATATCATCTTCTCCTTTCCATTTCCCTCATTCCACTTGTGTGAGAGAGAGCGAGAGAGAGCTATTTGTGTGCATTGTTTTTGCATGTTTTTGAGCTTCCTTGCAAGATTTGGCTATTTCATCACCACCAGCACGCTGCACAGGTACGGAAAAGCTCGGTCCTATCTCTGTGTCATAGACATCTGTCGATCACGACCGATTGACATGAAGAGCACATTCCAAATCACTAAACAAAACTAAAAAATTTCGTGTTTTTCTGTCAATCGCGATTGACATCGTCAATCGCGATCGACATCGTCAATCGCGATCGATAGCCACGATCGACAAACCCTGTCAATCGCGACCGACAGACGTGTCGATCGCGATTGATAGACCTCACGACCGACCGACTGCCGCGTAGGATTCAGTCAATCGTGATTGACACTGTTGATCGCGACCGACTGAAAGTTGATGATTGACACAAAAATTCGTGTTGCCACGTGTCCATCACGATGGACAAAACCCTGATCGACTGAAATCACGGTGAAAATCTCGGAAAAAGTGTCGATCGTGATTGATAGGACTCACGACCGACTCTGTCAATCGCGATTGACAGGACTCACGACCGACTCTATCGATCGCGATTGACACTGTCGATCACGACTGACGTGTCGATCACGACCGACAGGCCCCGACGGACACCTCTGTCAATCACAATTGACAGACCTATCGATCGCGATTGATAGGCTTTTTCGGCCAATTTTCTAGGGTTTATATTACTTGATTTTGGGGAAAATTCTACGCATACTTATCAAGCAAATAGTGATTTGTGAGGTTCCGACACTTGTAACTTGAGAGAAAATCTTGTTTTCCTGATGACCTGTTTTACCCTGTTTTAACCCTAGATCCCTGAATTGTCATATCTTCCTCATACGAAATCCGATTGCTGTGATTCTTGTTTTGTTGGAAAGCTCGCGGGGAGTACATAGTATTTTTAAATGAACCATATGCAGGGGGAGGAAAACTCAGGGATCTCTAGAATTGTGTTCCCGAGAGACATGGTGCAAATTGACATATGAATTACATGAATGAAAGTGATTTATTGTGTCCTTTGAATCTAAGTCTTGAGCTAACTTTGGGACTTTTACAGGTCCATTGAGAGCACTAGAAGGCATCCAAAGCAAGGGTAATCTGCAAGCTTGAGAACTGGGTTCTTGAGCACCAAAGAGCAAGGGATCTGCAAGTGAGGTTGGAATATTCTCAACTCCCTCTGTCCATTCCTAGCTTAGGCTAAGTGCGAGTAGTGCTAGAAGTAAGTCAGGGCAACGATAGGCATAAGGCAAATCAAAGATATCTAAGAAATTAAGTTCAATTCAAGGGATAACCTGTGTGACCGATAACTATAAAGGAAAAGAACCTAACGTGAGACGATCAACATTAAAGTGCGGAAATTAACTCAAGTATTCCTGACGACGTGATATCAGACAAGATCATAAACACGATAATCAACATAAAAAAGAATCAAGGGACTGATACTAAAGAACTCAGCAACAAGGTTGTACCTTGGGTGAAATTTGGGATCGCTCAAATAGGCATATGAACCTTAGATCAGGATGACACCTAGGAAGAGATAGACAAAGTCTTAGATCTTCAGAGGCTAGTGTCAATCACACTGCTAGGTCTTGGGCCCAGCAATTAAGCCATCACTCATACTACCCTAGCTCTGAAACTAGCGAGTCTGAGATGTCCCACGGTATGGAGAGACCCACAGGAAGTTGAGGTGTGCCATACTTACATAGGGTAGAAGGCCCCTACAAGACGCAGCTGGAATACCTTGGGACCAACCGATTAGGTGCTAGCATCTATGAGAACTGTCTAGGAAGATCTGTGGTCTAGATCAAAAACCCAGATCAATCCATTGGGCTAGAACACCCAGCTGTCAAATTTGAAAATGGAGCATACATGGACAAAGAGGGAACCATATATGTAGTCACCAGTCACCCAGATAGGACAGACGAGTTCGGAAATGTGATCCCAAAAACGGACTTAGGAGACCTAGAGCAAGGAAACATGGGTGTAGAACGTAGAACCCCTCGAGGCAAATCAGTTCTCACTAGGATTATCACACCAGAGTGGATTCCCCAAGACAATAAGAGCATAGATCTACTCCTGAACCCAGAGGCTGATGAAGTCTTTTGGAGGTATAGTTCTGATCAGCCAAATGAGGTAGGAACAATCATGATATATGAGTTCAAAGATCCTGATAGCCCAGGCAGAGTGACCTACTTAGATCACGCTTCAGAGAGGATCTTTGTGGTTACAGAACATGATAGGCATGCTTACACTTGGAAAGGTGAATTTATTTTCCCCCAACCAAGATCGAATGTGTCCTTTGGTCACCCAGGAGCTGGAACATCCCAAGCTCATGGAGCTCAAAGAGACAGACATAGAGATAGACCGGAGGTAAGCTTTGCCAACCCAGTGGGAAGAGAAAGAACAAGAACGGAAACAAATAGAGTGGAACCTGAGGGACTTAGAGCCCCAAGGAACCAAAGGAATGCGGATGAATTCCCTCTACCAAGACCTAGAGAGCACACGAGGACTTTGAGACCGACCTAGTTAGTTAAGTCCATGAAGAACTACTTCGATGGCACAGGAGACCCATATGATCATGTGGCTGAGTTTAGGCAAGTCTTGAGAGTTGAACAAGTTGAGGACCTATTCACGCAATATAATGCCTTATGTCTAACCCTTAGGAACACAGCCCTTACATGGTTTCAACCATTGAATGAGAGACAGTTCAGGAGCATAGACCAACTCCTAGAGGCTTTCATCACTAAATTCTCTAAAAGTGGCATAAGGCATAATACTTCCTCATTGATACATAGCTTCAAGCAGACCCCTCAAGAGACCGTGAGACTTGCAGGAAGAAGATTTAGGCAATATCTTGAGAGATGCCCTGTTCCTGAGTTACCTACACCAGCCAAACAAGTGGCTTTATTCTTGGATGGATTGCTAAGTACCAAATTGAGGTCATATGTGTACTTGAAGGACCCTAGGACTATAGAAGAGTGTGTACGCATGTGCATCGACATCGAGGATAACCTAGGGGAGGAGTTAGAGCTTTCCAAAATCTACAAAGATTCTAATAGTGCCTCTAGTCTCTCTTCCTTGCAATCCACATCAATTGAGGAACTTGCGGAGAAAGTAGCTCAAAAACTAGGTGTCACTAGCAAACAAATTCCAAGGTTTGCCCCAGTAAAGAGGTGCTATACTTGCGGTGGTGACCACATGGAAAACGTATGTCCCATCATGGATCAACCCCAAGTGAACCCTAGTAGCCAATATTGCACCATAGAACGGAGATACACAAATCACACAGCACAAGACTACCCATACAATAAGCAAGCAGTTAGGCAAACCTACCCTCAGCCCTATCCATAACAGGGAAGATACTAGAACCAATACCCTCCACAACAATATGGTAGACCATAGCAATCCTATCAACAACCCTACCAAAACCAACAAAGGCCTCAACCTGTGTTAGCTCAACAACCTCCAACCCCAGCTAATGTGATTCTTGTAAAGTATCCAGTTGCTGAGGAAAATTTGAACAGAGCCATAGTCCCAGTGACTCCATTGCTTTCAAAAAGTGACCCGAGTGATCATAGTTTTGATTCCACTCACATAGATAGTCCACAGGCTTACTACATGCAGTCTCCTGAACATGTTGAGTCCTACTATAGTGAAGAACCGAGTGAACCTAGCTGGGAGCCAGATTACATGAATGTCATGTAAGCAAACCCCAACTCTAGACCTCAACCTAGGCAGGTAAGACCCCCATTCCCTAGAGGGCCATGCTACAGATGTCAGGGAGATCACCTCATTCGTGATTGCCCCATGCCTGCACCCACACAACCCCCGTCAGTAACAATACAAGGCTTTTGTCAAGATTGCGGCAAAGAGCATCACTTACGAGATTGCCCAAAGAATCCCAATAATATGCCAAAAATCACTCCTATCAACGTGATTGGGTTAGTAGTAGACTCTACAGGAAGTGTGACTTCCACTGCACCAATACAGGTAGTCACTAGAGCTACAGCCTTGTAGCAGAACCAAAGTTTAGGCCAGGAAAAAAATGCTGAGGCTAGTGAAACTGAGAGCATAACCAAGAAGAGGACTAGAGCTTGGAGAGATAGTCGAGAAAGGATGAAAAGGCAATGGGCTAAGAAGATGAGTGAACTCAAGGAAAGCCTAAGAGAAACAAAAGCCAGGATGGTTGAACTCACATCTCAAACTCCCTCTCACACTACCCCACCTCCACCATTCCCATCTCCATCCGACCCACCACCTTCCAACCCGCCTCATGCTACCCCACCACCCCCTAGAGTAGGATCAGTCCTAGCAGATCCCACTCCTGAGGACCTAAATATGATGCTCAAAGCATATCAGGCCAGAATCCAAGAAGGGCCAAACGTAACCGATCATGAAAAGTGTTACCCTGGAGCAGAACTAGAGCTTGAACGAACCAAAATTTGTGCTAAGATGGTGGAATTGGCTCAAACCATGTTTGAAGCCAGTCGCCTCTTTAACATCTCTAGTTCAGCTAAGACGCAGTTGCACTTTGATGGACTGCTAGAAAGGCTAGAGAGGCTAATAGCACAATCAGAAAAGGAACCTGTCTCTCAAAGTAAGGGCAAGGCAAGTGAAAGAGAAAGCCTACCTGCCCAGGAAGTTTATGTGCCTAACTCTACAGAGCCAGACACATCTTCTTCTATGAATCGGTTCACACCAAAACTCCTACGAGAGAATGAAGAGCAGAAGAGCACTCAATCTCAGGAGAGATTAGACTTCGAAGCTAATTCCATACAAGAACTACCCCATTTCACAGGCCCATGGGAAGCAAATTCCACGTGTATGAGAGCACCCACGATCATGGTAAGAAACGAAGATTCAGACATACCTAGGAACACGGAGGTAGTAAGGAATACTAAAGTGCAGTGCAATCTCACTTTAAAAGAGTTGCTCAAAGTTAGGCCAGAACTGTGGAAACATGTAGCCAAACAGGTACCAGAGATAGCCAAACCACGTTCCTAGGTACGTTCTCATAGGACAGTTCCAGAAATTCCTCTAGACAAGATAGGAGACATGAGTGAAGGAGAAGAAGGAAACACCTATCTTCCCATCACCCATCAAGGATACACAACCAAGGCAATTCTGGACTCTGGTGCCGGAGTTGCAAATGCTACCACTTCCCTATGGAAGCGTTGGGGCAAGCCAGCACTCAAGCCAACAAGAATGAAATTGCAAATGGCTGACGGTCACATAGAGAGACCCTTAGGTTTGCTAGAAGGAATAACTCTCACTACTTGTGGTGTAGAGTTTGAGCACACATTTGCTATCTGTGTCTTTAGCAAGAACCAAGCCTATGAGATGATTTTGGGAAGACCATTTATGCAACAGTTGCAAGTGGTACAGGATTGGGGAACCAATTCCTTGTATTTGCAACACTTAGGTGTTACGACTAAAGACAATCTCAAGGATTACTCTCATAGAGACGTACCCCCCATCCAATGGAACCCCATCCATAGAACCAAAGATGATACGGAGTCTGTGAATTCCATAGGATCAGGATCCTCATGGATGCATGAAGACACCCACTTATGGATGTGCAAAGTAGCGGTAGAAGAAGAGAAGAGAGAAAAAGCCAGAGAGGTAGGTGCGAAGGAAACACATAGATCAATTCAAGACCCAGCCTATGCACCTGTAGTATTTTCGGACGAAGAATTTGAACCTCACTGCTGGGCAGAAATTTTAGCAACAATGGATGTAGCCATCAATGAAGAACAATGGACACCCCACTGTGATGAGGATGGCTATGACATTTCAGTCTTCTCCATAGAGCCAATCATGGGAGATGCAATTTTAGAAGAGTGCGAACCTAACCCTGATGCATTTGAGGATGCAAGTGACTCCGATCTGGAGTCAATCATTATGAACCCACCTTTTGCACCAGATGAAGAATACTTCTATGAAATAGAATTTCAACCCTAGAGACATGGAGAGCTCACCAATGACGTAAAGTTAACCACACAAGTGACCCCTAAGAATGAAGGAAAGAAAAGAAAGAAGAGAGAAGTCACACCAGAAGAGGAAGAATCTTTGTTTGAGGTCCCTGCCAATTTTAAAAAGTATGAGATAGACGACAGGAGAGTCATGATAAGAATGCCTAAACGCGAGGCCAATCAGGAGAGGCCTATGATAACAAAGAAACCACCAAGAAAATAGTGGTATCCCTAGAAGAGAGATGCACGTACATAGGCCATGACCTAACAGAGGAAGAAGAGCATGTGTTATATAGCCTTGCTAAGAGAATACAAAGATGTATTCGCTTGGAGTTACAAGGATTTGAAAGGTGTAGATCCGGACATATGCTCACACACTATCGATCATCTGGTAGAAGTTGGATTTATCTATGAAATTGAGCACACCGAGTGGGTATCCCCCATTGTAGTTGTGCCCAAGAAGAATGGAAAGCTACGTGTGTGCATTAACTTGAAGAAGGTTAATGCAGCCACTATTCGAGACAACTATCCGCTTCCTATCACTGAGCATCTGCTAGAAAGAGTAGCAGGCAAGGAAGTGTACAGCTTCCTTGATGGATTTTCGAGCTACAATCAGGTAGCCATTGCTCCGGAAGACCAGCATAAGACAGCTTTTGCCACAGAATGGGGCATATTTGCCTTTAGGGTAATTCCATTTGGGCTTACCAATGCTCCTGCAACCTTCCAAAGATTGATGTGTCACGTGTTTAAAGAGTTCTTGAGGAAGAATTTAGAGGTCTATGTTGCTGATCTCTGTGATCATTCCAACATTAGACAGACACATATACCAGAACTCAGACAAATCTTTGATTAATATAGGGAGTACCAAGTCTGCCTGAACCCAGAAAAGTGTGTGTTCATGGTCAGGCAAGGAAAGATTCTAGGACACATAGTGTCAAAGAATGGCATATCCACTGATGAAGAGAAAGTAAAAGCCATAGCAGAGTTACCTAGGCCAAAGAATGTCAAGGAAGTACAAGCTTTCATGGGGCATTGTGGCTATTACCGATGCTTTATACATATGTATGTCATCATTGCCAAGCCACTGTACGGACTTTTGACCAACTTTGAGTGGACTAATGAATGTGAGGACTCTTTCAATGAGCTCAAAAGGAGATTGTGTTCAGCACCAATCTTGACCACACCAGATTGGAATAAGCTCTTCCATGTTCATGTGGATGCATCCAATTATGCTATTGGATGTGTGCTTGCACAACCTATGGGCGAAGGTAATATGGATCTTCCTATTGCGTATGCTAGTAGACAGTTGAATGTAGCTGAACGGAATTATACCACCACTAAACGAGAGGGATTAGGAATGGTATATGCAGTTAAAAAGTTTAGACACTATTTGCTTGCAAATAGGTTTAAATTTTTTACTGATCATCAGGCATTATTGTACTTGGTAAACAAACCATGCAATATAGGTAGATTGGTGAGATGGTTTCTCTTGCTAATGGAATATGACTTTGAGGTAGTGGTAAGGAAAGGTAAAACTCATTTGAGAGCTGACCATCTTTCTAGGCTCACATCTAGAGAGGCACCATAGGGAGTGTCAGATGACCTTCCTGATGCTTACTTGTTTAATTTGGAAGTTGTACCTCAGTGGGCTAAGCCATTAGTGCTAGTGTTGACATACGGGCCTAACCACCCAGTCATAAACGCTCAAGATAAGGAGGTAGTAAAAGCCCAGAAGTACCATATCATGGCAGGAAGTATGTACAAACAGACAGATCAAGGGATATTGGCTTGTTGTGTGGAAGAGCATGAGTACGCAAAATGGTTGCAACCAGCACATATAGGTGCATTAGAGCAACACCATTCGAGGCAGAGAACTTTACAGACACTAAGGAGATTTGGAGTACACTGGCCTACTATGGAAGCTGACGTACATAAAATGTGGAAAGAATGTCCAATCTGTTGCACTAAACCACCCGTGGAACATGCCACTCTTTATCAAGTGTCCATAGTGCCAGATTGGAGTGAACCATTAGTAACCTTCCTGAGGATGAGAACATTCCCTCAAGATATGACACTGGCCAGACAAAGAAGTCTAGAACAAGAAGCCCTAGATTACTCACTCATTAATGATAATCTATACAAGTGTGGTAAAGATGGTTACCTGAGACTATGTGTCCATGAGAGTGAATATATCAAGATCTTGGAAATTGCTCACCAAGGTGTAGCAAGAGGACACTTTGGACCAAATCGGGTGATCAAGGCAATCCTATTTGCAGGATTATGGTGGCCGACCCTTCACATGGATGCACATACCTATGTGAAGAGGTGTGATGTTTGTCAGCGAACTCAGTATCCTATACGCAAAGATGAGATGCCACTAAAGCCTATGATGGGTGGACGTGCATTCTCTAAGTGGAGAATAGACTTTGTTGGTCCGATTAATCCCCTAGCTAAGGGTTCACATGCTGAATATATCATTGTGGCCATAGACTATCTAACCAAGTGGGTAGAGGTAAAAGCCACGTCAGAGAATGATGCTCAGACGACCACTAAGTTCTTATTTGAGAATGTGTTCACTAGATACGGGCTACCCATAGAGCTAGTAAGTGATAGAGGCACCCACTTCTTGAATGAAGTTATTGAAAATCTGCTCCAAGAATTCTTGGTTATACACAAGAAGTCTGTCCCCTATCATCCACAAGTTAATGGGCAAGCCGAAAGCACAAATAAGATTCTATGCAACGTGCTTACCAAATTAGTGAATAATAAACACTCTGATTGGGACAAACAGCTACACCATGTTGTTTGGGCATACCGAGTTGCCTATAAAACGGTACTCCAAGCCACACCCTTTCAGATGGGATTTGGCCAAAATGCAGTGCTACCATTGGACTTCTTGATACCTACACTAAAGGTAGCACAGGAGCATGAGTGGACGGGTCATGAACTCTCTTCGAGGATTTTTGATCTGGAACGACTAGGCGAGACAAGACTAAGAGCTGCAGCAGGTATATATGCTGCTAAGAAAAGACAGAAGGCGTACTTTGATGCCCATGTTAAGGATAAAGGCTTGAAGACTAGAGACTTAGTTTTGGTGTATACCCTGAAACAACATGCGAGAAAGCTAGAAAAGCGTGGTTATGGACCTATGATCATCAATAGGATTTCAACTAGTGGAGCAATACAACTAGCCACTTTAGAAGGCGATATTCTCCCTAATTACATAAGCGGATGCAGAGCCAAGTTATATCAAGAACCCCTGACTGAAGAGATGCTAAATAGACTTAACACTACCAAGAAACGTAAAGAAGAGGAAAAACGAATTCGAGAAGAGGCACAGGCAAAAGCATTGGAACGCATCCGAAGGATGAAGTTGAGAAGACAAGGACGAGATCAGCTTAGGACAGAGGCATATGCAGATCCAGGGTATCACATGGCTAGGTGCGAAGTTTCAAGTAATAGTTCTCATCGAATAATTGATAGACGTCCTTTTGTAACTTTATAGATAGGACAAGGAAAGAGTACAAGGACTGTAAGGGCCTTCATTGACTCAGGTGCAGCCACTAGTGCTGTTAAATTTTCTTACTGTCAAAAGTTGAAATTAAATGTCAATCCTATAGAAGCCTATCTCATAGGATTGGGAGGTGTGGAAACCCCTTGCATTGGCCGAGGTGGATCTTTCCCTCTACATTCAATATGCTCTTATGACAGTTAAAGTACTAGTGTGTGAAGATGAGGACCTCACTGAGCCTCTTGTCTTGGCTCAAGACTGGATCTATGATCATGCAGTCAACCTAAACCTAAGAAGTGGACTTCTTTGGGTTTGGGTCAATGAGAAACGCATTACAATTGAGTTAGAAAATGAAGCACTCAAGGAATTAGGCAAGGCACACACTCCTGGTCCTTCCAGGAGTACACATGAAGATGACCATGCTCTTCTTGTCCAAAACTATGTGATGCAGAGGAATGATTGTCTCAACAAAGAAGTTAAGGGTACAACGGAACTCCCTTCTTTTCCAAAAGCCACAGGGATGCAGCAACCAACAACGGATCAAATGAAGAAGAAGCAGTCGACTTATGCTCGAGGCACAAAGAAAATACGATGCACGGTGTCTCAACCACCAAAACAAGTGTGGGTACGAAAAGGCGAGCATCCTATTGTGATTAAGCCACAACAATTGGCCCAACTTCCTATTAGTGATCAACCGCATGACACTAATAAGAAGTATACCAAAAATTCCCCAGTGAAAGTGAAGTCTATCTGGGTACCCAAGAAGTCGATGAAGGCTAGCCCACAATCAAGACAAATTCAAACGCCTAAGGCTTGCTTGCGGGCTCAACTAGTCACACACAAATCGCGCCATGTACAACAGGGTTCACTCACTCAAAGAGCCGATGGCCACTCTCATTCAATACACATAAACACACATTTACACGAGCACGAGCGGAATCACTTGCAAATGGGTCCCTATAAATCCTCATTTCCACGTAGACACCCTCATAAAGCCCTCCAGAGTCTCCACAAAACCAAAACATAAAGTCATTCACTTTGTTTGGCAGCCCAAAGCTTGTCATCAACCCCCCGATCCCATTTGTACATTCATCTCCACCTACTAACTGCATCATTCTCACATTGCATCTTTTCACTTAGCTCATAGGACTAACAACACACACAATCATCGAGCACTCACGGATCGACTAACTCATCATTCACCTCATGTTAATGTTGTAATGGGGACAAAATTTTTTCTACCTTGTCCTTTACAATGTTAACACATGATTCTATATTCTCATAGAACTAGCAAGCAAGCAGTAACATGGCAGATACAGTAGGAACTAGCTCCCAGGTAGGCACCAGCCCTCAGATTGTGGACATTGAAAGTCTTCCCATTGAGGAGGAATTGAAGGAACACCCAGTGGCATTGAGAGCATTACATGACATACCAGTTCAGAATCCTCCACAGGGGCACACAATGCTAGTCAGCAAAAACTCACATTGGTTCAGTGATGTGGCAGGACCTTTGGGAGAAGGCACTTACCTGTGGGAGGCAGAGATAGAGTTCAACGGGCACTAGGGCAGGTATCACTTCTTCACCAGGGAATTCGAGAGACTTCAAAATAATGAACGGCTGAAACCGATATGGAAGAAGGCGGGCTTATATGATTACTTCAAAGCCCAATTATCAAAGCCCGACTTTCTTAGATGCTCGTATTTGATTAGCACCCTCACTCCGAGCAAAGAGAAAAAGGGATACAGCACCTTTGTCCTCCCATCTCTCACAAGGGGCAATGAGCTGAAGTGGTTCAAATTGACGAATAATTTGGTAAGAGAAGCCCTCAACATGAAAGGTATGCATATCCCCACCGAAAAAGAGACAATGGTCCCAGATAACATAAAGAACAGGAATCTGATGAAACTTAAAGACATGGTGGCAATGACACTGACTATTGCCATTCACTTGCGAATGGTCATGTAGCATTTCGCATTCCCCACTCAAGAGAGGTTCACAATGCCACCCAAGAAGATATGGTTCAGTCTATATTTAGCAGATGCCTTCGATCTAGCATTCAACATGCCTCACTGTATTATTGACCAAATCCACTTGGCACATCAATGGTGGTATAAGAAGCAAAAATCGGTACTGTATGGATGTTGTGCTCTCACGAGGATTGTTTACAGGTGCTTGGCATATGATGTGCCAATTCAACGGGTGCTTGTTTGGACCAGGGTGCAAGAATTTCAACGCAGACTATCAACCACAAGGCCTCCATCCAAGAAAATGAGAGGTGCAGTTCAGATACCTTGTGCACAGGCCCGAGGTGCTACATTGACACCAGAAACCACCCCACGGCTTCCCAGGCGAGTGCAACCATTCACTATAAGGTTACCAAGGCACAGCACAGAAGGCCCGAACCTAGTGTTTCCACTGGTACCAACTGACTTATGTTCCCTCATGGCTTTACATTGGAAGATCTAACGGATGAGGAGGTGGCCAGAATAATCAATGCTACCAATTTAGAAGTGGAAGCAGAGCAGGCAAGCAGGCAGCAGAAAGATACCGTCCAACCCCACCCAGTCCAACCAACAGTAGTCGAAGTGGAGGATGATGAAGAAGAGGAGCAAGAGGAGGAACAAGAAGGACTCGCTGATGAAGAAGAGTATGAATATGAGCAAGAAGTTGTACAAGGACTTGAAGGAGCCCCTGCTTATACAAAGCAATTGAAGAGATTATATGATACCATCAATCGAGTTCAAGAACAACACAAATTATCCTTGGCAGGAGGAAAGGCCCTGATGAATCAGATCCTGGAAGACGAAGGCATAGATGAGCAATACAGGGCAACCCTTGATATGATTGTTGATGCATTGGGAGTACCTGAAACGGTGCATACCGCCCTTGCACACTCGCGAAGATCAGAGCGAAGATACGGCAGACGCCCCCCTCGATCAGGAAAACAAATGAATGTATTAGTATCAGAACCCCAGGGCACCACATCCATGACCACGGGCACAGCTCATACCATTCTTGACATTGAGGAAGCCCATACATCCAGTGCACCCCCATCACCCCCCTTACCCCCTCTCCCTCCAACTCCACCACCTTCACCTCCCACTACCAGTGTAACCACTACTGTCACCGCCCTAGGGTCCACTTCCCATACCGAAGCACAGACCATTAGTCAACCCACACAACCTACACAACTGATCACCACCTCTCTTGTATACACTACCACCGACACTATAATTCTAACTGTAGCGACGGAAAATCCCGTTCCCCCGATTACACTTCCTGGCGGTTCATATTCACAACTACACACACCAATTTACACCTTCACCACCATCACCGCACCCACAATTCCCATGTTCACAATCACTCCCACGACCGCATCCACTTTTGATCTCATGGACATATCACCCACCTCCGCACCTCTCCCTCCACCCATACGTCCACAATCTCCCATTCCCCCACCACCAACTTCACCCTTTTCAAGCACAGCATGCACGCTCCCATTCCCTTTTCCCTTCCCTTCTGCATTCAACACTTTTCCTGCATCCACCTCCGTTAATAATGTATTTAATAATATGTACCAATGTATGTCTCAGCTACAACAGCATTACCAGCACCTAGACACACAGAATACGAGCCTCTTCAGAGACCATGAAAGGCTCCAAGCAAGATTCATTGATTTAGAGAAGGATAAGCGGCTATTACAACAGCAGTATACTACATTGCAAGCACAACATGATCAATTAGTTGCCAATCCACCCCAGTCAGATACTGAAGAAAAACAACAACTCGATGACATGTTACACGCTCAGATCACAGACAACCTCAAGCTTCGACGCAATCTTTCCTTATTACAAAAGCACATGTCCGCAGCACTCGAAGAGAATAAAAGACTGCAGAAACAGAATGAAGAAAACATGGAAGCAGCAATGGAAGGTTACCCGCATGAAATCGACCCAGAGAATTTCAAGACCATCCCCTCGGAGAATATGCAAATTGTGTTGGAAACCCATGCTGACCTCCTGGAAGCCCACACAGCATTAGAAAGAGAGAGAGATGACCTACTAAAGCAACTGGCAACTCAGCAGGAGTTACCAAGCAAAGTCACAACCGCAGCCGACACATCTGAAGAAGTTGCAAAACTCAGAGCAGAACTAGAAGAACTACGAAGTAAAGTTCTTCAATACGAACGTCAACCCTCTCCCCTGGTGGAACTGGAACCTGAAGACTTAATGCCAATTGCAGTTGAGGAGATCTTTGAAGACCCATATGTTCCCATGCCAACACCCGGAGGTAAGCAAACAGAAGAAGGAATGGACACAATTGAGATCGAAGCTCCTGAATGGATTCAAAGGTTAGAGAAGGTTGCTACAACCCATGATGAGAGAGTTGCAGTGCAGATAGCATCTATGTCACAATTGAAGGAAGTCTTCATAAAATCGGATTACTTCAGAAACCTCTCCCATCAAAGGTGGATTGGCACATCCGATGATTTGTATGTTCCATTCTGTGTATTAATGGCAGATTACAATGCTGAAATCAAGCAACGCACATCAAAAGAACCAACCTCGGCGACACAGTTTGCACCGGATGACATCCCTGCAAGTGCCACGCATGGGAATATATTTCAACCTACCTGGAGGATCCGTCTGCTTGAAACATACCCTGAGATGGTATGCACTCGGAATAACATGCCATTATACATCAAGTATAATCCATGCTACTGCCCTCTCTTTCGAAGAAGGTCTTGGCCAGAGTACACCAAAACAGTTTTGATGGTTAAAGGATGTGAAAAGTGGCTAAATTATGTGTACCTAGCACCGCCCCATGGCCAACCCACAGTCAACTACATGATTTCAACCATCCGACACTGGGCAGTCAGATTCAAGAATATACCAGATATCATGGCACAAATGTGCCTCAAAATTTTTGAGCTCATGCTGGTTACATTCAGGACATTTAAGAATATCAAAGAACCTCATCTTTCGGCTCTCGGATTTAATGAAGGGAATCAGGACCTTGTCTACGATATGAGCACCACACCATCCATTACGTCGTATATGCGTGGCATGCTCGTATAAAGTATCTACCGGCCTGCTTCAAACAGACGTTTGAAGAAATGTTTATCATAGGGTTCTGGGAATATCATTCAGAGATATTCATTCCCAGACCATCTCACCTATTACAGTTATTTGCGGTGGAACAAGCTCTACATTCAGAAAAGCCATGTATGCCACATCCAGAAGTTCCAGGGCCAGTAGAGTGAGATGCCCTACTCACTGATTTGGCCAAAGGGTTTAGAATAGCCGAACATCATTTAGCCACAGACGTTGTGGGGTACTACATCCAACGACCCACTCAACAAGGGTCTCTCAGAGATGACAGACGCGAGAGAGGGGGGGTGTTGCTAGCAGTCAAGGAACTGAAGGACTCACAAGACAAGGAAGCCAACGAAGGGAGTCGGAGCGAAGAGAAGGCACAAGCAGACAGAGTAGTCAAAGAAGATCTGGCAAGTAGGCCATCTAAATTTTTCATGCATCAAAGAGGTGGGCACACAAGAAGAAGGAGCAAGTAGGGAGCTCCAGGAAATGTATGTCAAATTGTTAGAAGAAATCCCTACAAAAATAGTGATTTTCATCACTAAAAACCATTGTAAATATCATGTCATATTTTTCTAGCTCCATTTTGTGCAAGCCAAGGAGTCCTTGAGCTTGAGGAGCTTTAGAAGTACCTACCTATCAGTTTTCACATTTTTTAGACTCCGTTTGAACCTCCAAATAGGCCACAGAACCTAATTTTTAACAAGGCCAGACACTAGGTCTAGACAAGGCCAAAAACTAGTCAGAAACTATAAATAGAGCTAGAGAGCTCATTTTTGAGGTAAGCTTGTAATAGATTTGAACTTGTATGAGCATTTTGGAAGTAATCTAAAAGAACTCCATTGTCTTTCTCTTTGTCTTGCCGTGTGTGCATGTTGGTGTGCTTCTCACTCACGCACTTGTGCCTTCACTTGCTCGAGGTCATCATACCATCCTCACGTCTTCTCGGATTGACATAAAAGGAGGTACTACTCATCAGTGAGCTATATGCATCATGTACATCTGCATTAGAAATGGAATGATCTACATCATCACATGAAACCTGCAAAGGTTGAGAAGTTGCCTCATTAGGACCAGCACTAGAATGTCCACCTGTAAAAAGAGGCAACAAAGTATCATACATGTCTTTGGAGCTAACAAATGTCTCCTTAGTACATGAAAGCAATGGTTGAATAGCATCCTCCACAAAAACAACATCACGGCTAACCAGAATGTGTTTAGTTAGTGGATGATATAGATGATAGCCTTTACTTTCAGAATTGTACCCAACAAAAATACATTTTACTACTTTATCATCTAATTTACTACGATGTTGTTCAGGCACTAATGCATATTCCAAACAACCAAAAACACGCAGATGTGCATCAAATGGCTTGTGATCATGCAAAGCCTCATATGGAGTGATAGACTGTAGTGCTTTAGTGGGACACACGTTAAGTTTATATGCTGCACACATGACAGCCTCAAGCCAGAAACTATGTGGTAAAGTCTGACTCTTGACCATACACCTCACCATCTCCATGAGTGACCTGTTCTTTCGTTCAGCAATTCCATTTTGTTGAGGTGTATATGGCACTGTACACTGGTGTTTTATCCCATGTTCAGCTAGAAATGCATTAAAATCAGAAGACATATATTCCCCCCCTCGATTAGAACGGAGGGTGCCAATTTTACATGCTGATAAATTTTCAGCCAAAACCAAAAACTGTTTGGAGCACATGAACACTTCGAACTTTGCCTTCAATGGATATACCCATGCATGCCTAGAAAAATCATCGATGAAATTCATGAAGTAAAGATAATTTCCAAAAGAAGGTGTCTATATAGGACCACAGACATCACTATGTACAAGCTACAATTTCTGAGTATCCCAAACTGAACCATCTTTTGGAAAGGAGGAACGTTGCATCTTGCCCAAAATATAGCCTTTGCAAACATGTTTTCCGGGTGTCTTAAGTTTGGGCAAAGAGGACACCATTTCAGATTTCTGCAGGCGTAGCAAAGTAGCAAAATGCAGATGACCAAAGCCTGCATGCCAAAGCTTTGCATCTGATATAGCCTGAGAATCATGTACTGCACATGCCAAATCATTTACAAATCTTTCATAGTCTATGAGCTTATACAACCCATGACATAAAATGCCAGAAGCAATAATCACCTCGCCATTTGACAGATCATGAACTATACATCTGTCATCAACAAATTTCACGACCAAGCCAATCTTGGCTAATGCAGAAATTGATAACAGATTTTTCTTGATCCCTGGCACAAACAAAGCATCTGACAAAGTGAAAGAACTACCATCAGCAGCAGTCGAAATGATCTTACCAACTCCCATAACAGGATAAGAGGGGTTGTTGGCACATGTAACAATATTCCCTCTAGGGGAAGGCTCGAGTGAAGATAAGAAACTACGCTGCAAGGTAATATGTTTGGTTGCCCCACTATTAAAGTACCAAACATCTGAGTCTACTACAGACATGCACTGCTCATGAGAAGATGGGTCAAAATTGCAAACAGTAGTAAACACCCATTCTTCTTTCTGCACAAGATTAGCAGACTCTTTTTTTGGTGTAGAGGCCTCTGCAACAACCATTCCAGCCTCTTTCTTCTTTGCCTCTTTAGTAGCCAGTTTTGGACAATTCTTTATGATATTATCATTTCCTTTACAGCACTTGCAAAAAAATTTCTACTTTTCTGATTTCTTATCATCTTTGTCTTCCCTCTTTGATTGTGCAGATTAGCAGATTTCTGCTTACTAGTTGAAGAGCTCCATTTTCCTTTGCCCTTTTGACTAGTCAAGAAAGCTTGATCTGCAACACACATAATGGACCTCTTCTGCCTGGACTGATCCTCCTCCAACAAAATAGAGACTAACTCCTCAAATGACAAGGCATTTGGATTGCCTTTCATCATCAACCAAAGAGTAGATGCAAAACTTTGATATGAATCAGGAAGACCATTCAGAACGGTCTGCACAAGTGAGCTATCTGGTATAACCTCATCAACAAAAATCAGTCATTCCTTGAAGTCTTTAATCTTCGTTAGAAAATTGTACATAGAATCACGTTCATTCATGTAATCTCTCTCCAATTGTTTTCGGAAGTAGGCAACACGAGCCTCATTCCTAGCTTGGTACAATGTGGTAAGTGTATCCTAAGCATCCTTAGTTGTTCTGCAAGAGTGAATGTGAGGAATAATGGCATGTTTGATAGACAAAGCTATCAATGCATGTGCCTGGGCATCTCTGCCATCCCAACGAATCGGCTCTACAGTAGGTGCAGCAGAAACCACAACACGAACATGAATATGCAGAATATCATCATCTTCGACACCTTCTGCATCAGCTTCAGTACCTGTTGTTGTAATAGTTGCAGATGTGATAGGACGTTTTTCAACACCCTCCACAATGTTCCATATTCCTTTTGCAACCAATACATGTCGCATCATATAAGCCCACAATGGGTAGTTGGTACCATCCAACTTATCCTCAACAGCCACGAAATACATCACTGCTTTCAATCATGGCTGGTGACTAAAATACCTTGATGCAAAAAATTGACTGTATCTCAAAAGCTTGAATGGAATTGCCCGGACGAGTTTTGCTAGGCCTGTAGCAGACTTTGAGACGCTTATACTGGCGAACAGAAACAGGAATACAGCTTTGGCACAAAAAGACAAAATAGCCTGCACAAGCACTGTGATAGTGGGTTCGAAGGCCAAAACAAGCTGAGATTGCGATTTTTGAAACACCTTGAGTATGGTCACCAAATTTTGTGCAAATCTAAGATTGCAACTGGAGAGGTGTAGATGATGCCCTAGATGAAGCGGCGACCTCCTCTAATACCAATTGTTGGAGTTAGACGTCTGTGGAAGCACATGAATAGCACAAGGAAGAAGAAGAAGCTTGGAGCACAACACACAATATTGAATGTATTACTAGAGAATGTACAAAGATAAGCAACCCATTACGACAATAGGTGTATATACAAGTCGGGGGAAAAAAACCTCCTAAAGAGGGAAAAAAGTGCCCCAGCGGTCCTAGTGTGTTCACACACATCACTACCTAAATATATCAACACTCTCTTCTTCCTCTTCTTGCCTTCATTCTTAGTGGTTACTTGTGTGGCTAATCTCACATCATTTGTAAGCTCTTTGTGTCTCTGAACGTGAGCTTCTACTTTGTAGAAATATTCCTCATCTAATGCAAAAGGTGGTTCCATAATGATTGCTCGAGATCGGAGTCACTTGCGTCCTCCAATGCATCAATTCTAGGTTCACATTCTTCAATAACCGAATCACACATGATTGGATCTATTGTGAAGACTGAAATGTCATAGCCATCCTCGTCACAGTGGGGTGTCCATTGTTCTTCATTGATGGCTACATACATTGTTGCTAAAATCTCCGCCCAATCACGAGGCTCAAATTCTTCGTCAGGAAATACTACAGGTTCATAGGCTAGGTCTTGAATTGATCTATGAGTTTCCTTTGCACGTACCTGTCTGGCTTTTTCTCTCTTCTCTTCTTCTATGGCTACTTTGCACATCCATAAGTGGGTGTCTTTGCCTTGAGGAGTTCTGGGCTCTCTTGCTAAGTTCCCTTGCTCTATGTCACCTATGTTTGTCTCTAGAATCACATTACCAAATTTGTCTATTCTATTCGATTGGGTGGTGACTAGATACATTGTTCCTTCCTTATCCAAGTATGCACCATTTTCAACTTGACCATGGGATGTTCTAGTCCAAGGGGTTGAGCTGGGTTTTTAATCTAGACAACAGATCTTCTTAGACTGTCCTCATAGATGCGAGCACCTAATTGGTTGGTTCGATATATTCCAATTGTGTTTTGTAAGGACCTTTGGGTTTCTCTAAGTAAGCCACACCTGAACTTCCTGTGGGTCTCTCCATACCATAGGACATCTTTGATTCACTAGTTTCAAAGCTAGGGTAATGTGAATAGTTGCTCAACTACTGAGTGAAGGGTTTTGATGGCAACACACCACAGTGCGCTCTCCTTATCGAGAGCTCCACAACGATATCCTTGGGAGTAGAAAATGGACCTCCTAAGGCCGCACACGGTACTCCACACAAAGAGTGCAGAATATGCAGAAAACACAATACATAGGGAGCACGAAGATAGACTTCTTAGGTCTTACAAATGCGGTCCAACTTACAATCAGTGCCTGACCAGGCCACTATATGTTTTATTAAAGAACATATACAAAGAATTGTCCAGTGGCCATTTGTCCTTTCACATGGACACTAATAGTAAGAATCTCCCACTAAAGGCCAATATGGCCAAAGTAACTATGGGAGAAAGATAAAGAATGATACAGAATACCTGAGTGTAAGTATACAAACTATACCTCCCACCTGATGGGCATGTTACACAGTATACAAGTGACTGTGTAAGATCATGAATCAAGTAACCCCCATCAAGTGACAACAGTGTCGAAAGCTATCCTGTGGTAGAGCTTTAGTTAAAACACCTGCAGCATTATCTCCAGTGTGAACCTTCTCAAGAGTAATGCCCTCATTGGGTAAGAAATCTCGAATGAAGTGATACCTCACCTCAATGTGCTTGGTCTTTACATGACCGACTGGATTCTTAGCCAAAGCAATGGCACTCTGACTATCACTAAGCAAATGAGGTACATGCTGAGGTAAACCCATATCACAAGCAAGACGAGAAAGCCACAACGCTTCCTTACATTCCTCACTTGCTGCAACATACTCTGCTTCTATGGTGGAAACAGTTGTACATTCTTGAAGACGAGATCTCCAAGAGATAGCACCTCCAGCAAAATGAAAGATGTACCCTGATGTAGACTTATGATTGTCTACACAACCAGCATAGTCCGAATCTGTGTAACCAATAATGGATGCTTTCCCTCTACTTAAGCATAGACAATTGTCCTTAGTGCCACTCAGATATCTTAAAATCATCTTGATTGCTTCCCAATGTTTCTTGCCAGGATAAGACATATATCTTCTCACAACTCCCACTGCAAATGCAATGTCTGGTCTCATAGCTACCATAGCATACATGAGACTACCAACAGCAGACTGATAGGGAATTTTAGTCATCAGTTCCTTTTCCTCATCTGATTTGGGGCAATCATCCCTACTCAATTTCACATATGTGGCGAAAGGTGTACTCAATGCCTTTCCACCCTGCATATTGAACCTCTGAAGTACTTTGTATATGTACTCACTTTGAGACAGGTATATGCATCTTCTGCTCCTATCACGAGTAAAGTGCATGTCAAGAATATGTTTGGCATCCCCCAAATCCTTCATATCAAATGTCTGACTCGACTTCTTTTTGAGAATTGACAAATCATAAGAAGACTTCCCAGCAATCAGCATATCATCGACATAAAGTATCAAGCATATCAAGCTGCCATCTGAGCATCTCTTTGTGTAGAGACAATGATCCTCATTGCTTTGAGAATAGCCTTGAGACTTCATAAAAGATAAAACTTTTGGTACCATTGTCTACGGGACTGCTTAAGTCCATACAATCCCTTCTTAAGCTTACAAACTAGACTTTCCTTGCGAAGAACTACATAACCCTCTGGTTGTTCCATATAGATCTCATCTGTAAGATCTCCATGCAAGAAAGCAGTTATCCATTTGGACTAGCTCTAAGCCCTCCATTGCAATGAATCCAAGCAACATGCGCACGGTAGTTATCTTGACCATTGGAGAGAAGATTTCCTCGAAATCAACACCACGTTGTTGCTTAAAACCATTTGCAACAAGTCATGCTTTACAATTTGGAAAAGCACTATCTGATGTGAATTTCAGCTTATATACCCATTTACATGGTAAAGCTTTCCTACCCTTTGGCAAAGGTACTAAATCCCAAGTACCATTCTTATGAATAGATTCCAACTCACTCTTCATGTGATGCTCCCACTTGACATGATCCTTTATCTGCATAGCCTCTTTGTAGCAAGAAGGCTCACCGGCATCTCTTAGCATAACAAAATCTAAACTTGGAACATATCTATGTGGATGTGAGACACGTGTAGAACGTCTCAATGGTTGCGAAATAGGAATATGTGCAGACTGATCTGAATGAACATTTTCTTGAACCTCCCTATGTGCAGCATTTTTATGCATGCTAACCGGAGGACTAGTATCCTCAACACCACTCTTCTCACTTCAACCTCCTTAATGGGCTGTTTATGCATCTTAGACTCATTGAAAATGACATCACTACTTTTGATCACTGACCGTGTTTCAGGATCCCATAAGCGATATCCAAATTGTCCTTCTCGACCATATCCAAGAAAAATGCATTTCTTTGACTTATGGTCCAACTTTTGTCTAAGATTCTTGGGTATATGAACATATGCTTCACACCCAAAAACTCGAAGATGATCATAATATGGTGGCTTCCCTGTCCATAACTCTTGTGCCACTTTCAGACCTTTGGCAGTACTAGGTGAAAGGTTAATCACATGAACTGCAGTCAATACTGCTTCTGCCCAAAAGCCTTATGAGAGATTTGCATGATGCAACATATAAACTACTCTATCTTGAATAGTTCTATTCATCCTTTCAGCTACACCATTCTGTACTAGGGTATAAGGAGCTATAAACTCTCTAGGAATGCCTCTAGACTTACAAAAAAGACTGAATTCATGTGAGGTATACTCACCCCCATTATCTGAATATAAAGCCTTAAGCTTAGTTCGTTTTTCACTCTCAACTAAAGCAAGCCATTTTCCGAAAGTAGGGAATACCTCATCCTTCGATTTGATAGGATATACCCAAACTTTTCTAGTAGCATCATCTATGAAAGTGAAAAAGTAAAGAGAACCACCTAAGGACCTAGTGGGCATAGGACCACACACATCTGTATGGACGAGATCTAAAGGCTGAATTGAAGAGTCAATGTGCATTCTATACACATTTTTTGTTTGCTTTCCATATTGACAATGCTCACAAAATGAAGAATTGGAGAAAGATAACACGGGTAAGTAGCCAGAACGAGAAAGATTTTCCATTCCACTATGAGATATATGGCCCAGACAACCATGCCAAATACAAGCCATAGGTTTTTCAGTAAGAGCTAACAAGTGTTCTTTCTATGATACAAATAATGGATAAAGTCAGCAAACTTTGCTTCCTTTTGCAATAAGCATATTGCCTTTTGATATGCAAAAGGAGTGAGCATAGAAGTCCACCTTGTAACCAAGGTCATCAAGTTGACCAACTGACATCAAACTGTGTGATAGCTCAGGTACATGGCATACATTATGCATAGTAAATTTTGAACCATCAATGAACTGCATAACCACATCTCCAATCCCCACAACATCACACTCGTAAGAATCACCAAGTCTCACGGTACCAAGAGACTTTCTTGCATAATTAGAGAACCATTCTCTATGTGGTGTCACATGGAAAGAAGCATCAGAATCTAGCAGCCAAGTGTGGGAAAGAGAATCAGCCATAAGAGCCTCAATTGGCATAGTACTATCAAGTGTCAACACATTAGCATCATCAGAAATAGTATTAATTTCTTCAATCTTCACAGTCGAAGTAGATGGTGCAGGTAACTTGTTTAACATGCCCATCAACATTCTGTCCTTTACCTTTAGCATTCTTTAATGCATAACAATCTTTCTTCATGTGTCCTTTCTTATGACAATAATGGAATTCCATATCGCTCTTCCTTGATTTACTTCTACTCTTATTCTATTGACCATTCTTTTCCTTGTTCTTGCTCCTGCCACGTTGTTGATTCTTTCCTTGGTAAGAATCACGAACATTATATGCGTCTCCACTCTGAGTGCCAACCATAGATTTTCTACGAATCTCCTCACGCAAGAGTGCTCCACATATGTCATCATAGACGAGTTTACCACCAGGTGCACTATTGCTAATAGCTATGCAAAATGTATCCCATGATCAAGGCAAGGTGCATAAGAGCAATACTACTTTCATTTCATTATCCGTATCCATTTTTTGAGCCTGTAACTAAGAGAATATAGCATCAAACTCATTTAGATGAGCATCACCACTATCTGTGTCCTTCATACAAGGGTCATATAATTTTCTCATCAGATAGACTTTATTTGATGCCATCTCTTTTTCATATGTATTGCATAACTTCTTCCAAAGCTCCTCTGCGCTTTCACAGTCTAATATTTCAAAGTAAACATTATCTTCCATGTGCAAGCAAACGGTAGACGTGGCCATTTCATCTAACTCATCCCAATCATCTTCATCCATGTCAACAAGCTTATTTGAAATTCCATTTACTGGCTTCCATTGCCTCCTTTGAATCAGCACATCTTTAATCTGATTCCTCCATAGAGCAAAGTTTGTGCCATCAAATTTTCGGATCTCAAAATGGTCTTTGCCCTGCAAGTTATAGCTTCTCCTCGGAACACTAGCACTAGACCCTGATCCACCGGATGTGCCTGAGACCTCTGATGCGATGATGGTAGAGAATTGAATGGAATGATAATGGAACTAGAAGAGTCCGAACACCAATGAATAAGTGTGTCAAGGAGTAAATCGACCACTATATAGTTGACAAAACCAAAAATCTG
This sequence comes from Ceratopteris richardii, assembly GCA_020310875.1. Classification (NCBI taxonomy): domain Eukaryota; kingdom Viridiplantae; phylum Streptophyta; class Polypodiopsida; order Polypodiales; family Pteridaceae; genus Ceratopteris; species Ceratopteris richardii. The sequence continues at coordinate 64,914,102 of CM035412.1, forward strand.
GAAAAATTTTGCCAGAGTATCCTCTGCAAAATCAGTGTATGACCAATGTCAAAATATCATAAATCTGCAAGAATTGACATGTTTTCTTGAATAGTGCATCACTGAATCCACTGCATATAATCAATTACCCAATAGAAGCCAACTAGGCTTATCAAGCACCTATGAACAACTATCATACATCTCTTATGGCGAGGTTGGGTAAGACGTCCACCTACATCACTGAAGAGACCCAACATTTGGGTGTCTCCTAGTTAAGAAAACCTCACCACGACCCTCTTTATCAAACGTAAAAGGCAGTATCCATAGACGTGTACATCATGTGTATGTGCTCAATATATGCAGTAAAATGATAGTAAAAGGCTGAATGCATACAAAAACTAGCCAATAACACCTGCAAGTGTCTGTCAACTCTAATGTTTTTGGCTCAAAAAACCTGCATAAATTTGTAGCGGCTACTCCCACCAAAACTGAAATCTTTCAAGAAACTTGTAGTTTTACAAGTGTGGCTGAAAACACACACCCAAAGATTGATATTTAATGTCGGAGAAGTACAAAGAACACTCTTCTTGATGTTCTTAGACCTGTGTGAAGAGAACTATTGACAGACCAAAACATGTTCAAGGTAATGTCAACCTTAGTCTTTCCCCTTCTTTAGACACCACAAGAGTGTAGCTTAGTGGCAAGAAATTGCCACAATTAAGCGAGCTCTGGGGGGAACAATACTGGGATGGGTGACCTCCTAGGAAGTACCGAGAACCTCTATCTTCCTTGATCATTGAGGTCCTCCCTCGCGCACAACCAACGATGCCAACGGTGACTTTGGTGACTTGGATGACAAGGTATGCCAAGGTCTATGCCTTGGCCGCCATCTTAGTCATAAGCCTTGGAGTTTCGATGGTGATGCACCACGGTGCGCTCTTCGTATCGAGAGCTCCATGACAATATCCTTGGGAGTAGAAAATGGACCTCCTAAGGCCGCACATAGTACTCCACACAAAGAATGCAGAATATGCAGAAAACACAGTACATAGGGAGCACAAATAATGACTTCTTAGGTCTTACAAATGCGGTCAAACTTATAGTCTCTGATTGACCAGGCCACTATATGTTTTATTAAAGAACATATACAAAGAAGTGTCCAGTGGCCCTTTGGCCTTTCACATGGACACTAACGGTAACACTAAGCCCAAGACCTAACCGTGTGATTGACACTAGCAGTTGAAGACCTTAGGCTCTGTCTATCTCTCCCTAGACAGAGCCTGATTAATCAATCCCAACTTCACCCAAAGTACAATCTCGTTGCTAATTCTTTTTCTATCAACCACTGGATTCTTTTTATTTGGTTATCTTGTTTATGATCTAAGGTTCATATGCCTGATTAATCAATCCCAACTTCACCCAAAGTACAATCTCGTTGCTAATTCTTTTTCTATCAACCACTGGATTCTTTTTATTTGGTTATCTTGTTTATGATCTTGTTTGATTTTGCATCGTCAAGAATCCTTAAGTGACTTTCGCACTTGAAGTTGATCACAACAGAATTAGTTCTTTCCCTTGGGGTTATCATCACACGCGTAGATTATCTCTTGATTTGAACTTGATTACTTAGGTAGTCTTCCACTTGTCTAGTGCCTATTGTTGCCCTAATTTACTCCTTATACTATGCATTCTTAGCCTAAGCTAGGAATTGACTGAGGGGGTTTCAAGAGAATTTCCAAGCTCAAGTCCTTTGCCTTTTGATTGCTAGTCGAGCCCAGGATGCGCTTGCCCAAGTTCTCACGTGCTTGATATGAAAATATACATGCCTATCTCATTGCACATTGTTTTGAGAACAGTCCAAATGAACGCACCTTATATGTTAAGCGTCCTAATGATGTGCCTCTGATCATTGTTGTGTATGTTGATGACATGCTGCTCACTGGTCCTCATGACATGCATATTGTTGATTTTAACACTAATTTGCATGCCTCATTTGAGATGTCTGATTTGGGGCATTTGCATCACTACTTGGACATTCAGTTTATGCAAGTTGATGGTGGATTGGATTTGTGTCAAACGAAATGTATTGGCACATTATTGCACTGTTTTGGCCTTGAAGGCTATAAGCCTACTGCCACTCCTATAGAGACAAGTTTACACTTGAGTCTTCATGATGCTCGAGATGCATTTGATGTTGTTCTCTATCAGCAGGCTATTGGATGCTTGGTTTACTTAAGCATTACTCAGCCAGATATTCAGACTCCTGTCTCACAAATGAGCATGTTTATGCATTGCCTAAGTATCAAGCATTGGCAGGCGGTTAAGCGCATCTTTCGCTGCTTAAGTGGTACCCGACTACTTGGATTGTTTTATCCCAAGGGGGATCACTACCGCAAGATTTGCATACTATTTTTTATAGCGATTGGGCTGGTTGATATGACACTTGTGTGTCCACTAGTGGCTTTTGCTTCATGCTTGGTAGCTCATGTATATCTTGGTTGAGCAAGAAGCATCCTACTGTGGCCACTTCCAGTTGTGAGGCTAAGTATAGGGTAGCTTTCACAGTGATTGTTGAGTGTGTGTGGCTTAGACACCTTACGACTGATTTGGGTGTTGGTCAGTCTTCTGCCACCACCATCTTCAATGACAGTCAAAGCATTGGCAGTTGCAAGGAGCCCTATGTTTCATACTCACACTAAGCATATTGAGGTGCATTATGATTATGTCAGCGAGAGGTTCCAAGGAGGGAGATCAGCTTGGCATATGTGCCCATGCAGGAGAATAGTATAGACCTTTTCACAAAGGCTCTGCCTAGCGAGAAGTTTGAAGCTTTCCACAAAGCATTGGGCTTACTTCCTTTTGTGGATTGATTCCACATAGCTTGGCACTTCCTTATACATGAGTGTCAGCTCCTTGTTCACCGCATCATACCTAGGGGGTGTTTGATGATATATTTAGGTAGTGGTGTGTGAACACACTAGGACCACTCGGACACTTTTTTCCCTCTTTAGGAGGTTTTTTCCCCCCAGCTTATATATGCACATATTGCCCTGATGGGCTATTTATCTTTGTACATTCTAGTGGTAGTACATTCAGTATTGTGTGTTTTGCTCCAAGCTTCTTCTTCTTCCTTGTGTTGTTTGCATGCTTCCACAGACGTTTAACTCCAACACTTCAAATATGAAGTAAAAAGATAATATAATCCTTCCTTTATGGTTCGTTTGATATATCTCAAAACTCTTTGATCGGCAATATATTGGAGCAAGTCTATGACAAGCCTAACTATTGGCTTGAGTTCCAAAAAGTCATAGAAGAAGCCTTAAAATGAAGACAATGTAAAGTCCACTTGTGAACTACTTCTTGTAACTTTTGAAGACTTTACTTAATGTAAAAGTGAAAGAATCTTAAGTGGTTGAGTCCACTTGATCAAAAAGGGAAAGAGGAGCCACGAATTCATGATTTGTGGTAGATAGAGAATCAAATCAATCACTAATTGATTGGAGAGTGATTGAGGGAAGTTAGCCTCCCAAGATCAACTATAAATACATGGTAGTCTTAGTCATGGTTATGTGAAGACCTCCAAGAGTTGAGCTTTATGCCATATCAAGGTGTGATTCCAAGGCACAAATATGTATCAATAAGTCCATTGTATTGTGCAATCAATATACTTTGATTTTCATGATCATTTGAGTTCATATTTCCATGTTCTTGTGAAGTGTACTACTCACTGCCATATCTCTCAGTTTTCTCAGTCAGATTGTAGAGATGGTTTCTCTGAGCTTGGTGCATCATTTTCAATGATTTAACTGGGTAAAGTTAGCTCTAAAAGTCAACTATATGCTCACCAAATTTCATTTCATTTGGGTGTTGCAATTTTTAGTTATATTTAGTTGATGTCAACCCTATCTGTTCATTTTCACTTCTCTGTCAGGTACCCGACTTTTTTACTCATCCTGACAAAGCTGTTTCTCAGTGTGTAGTTACCCAAATTCAAAGATTTAAAGCTTGTTGGATTCAGCCTACTGTCTAGTATAACCATACAAAGTTTCATAATCATTGGATTCTTAAATCTGGAGTTACGTTCATTTTTTTGCTCACTAGTCTCATTATTCTAGTAGCCCGTGAAAATCAGGATGATGTCATCAGTTGTTAAAAATCATTCTCAGTGTGTCGTTCATTATTTTTTATGCAATTACTCTTGAAAGTTATCTTTAAGTTAACTAGACTTTCCCAAGAGGATTTAAGCTAATTGCTGCTGTGCTCAGAGAATTATGCAAAACACTAGACAGGTGTATGAACCAAAATAGCAAGTTCTTCACCTCTGAGCTAACTCCAACTTATATATTTTGATCTATCTTTTTGAGAGTGATCTTCCAAGGTACAGAGGATGTCCAATACATCCATTGGAAAGCTAAAAGGGCCCACCACATACTCTTGGAGTTCATTTGGCTGGTGTAGATCAAGGATTTTGCAACACTTCTTCATCTTCAAGCACATACCTATCCATCTCTTCACAGTGGTATCAGAGCAAGGTTGGACAACATGGCAGATGGGTTTCCTTAATCAATTGACAAATTGGACAGAGGTAACTACTCAGCTTGGTCATTAAGAATGGAAGTTTATCTCCAAGGTAGAAGTTTATATGGTTATGTGGCTGGAGATGAAGTTATGCCAAGTTTCAGGAACAAAAGTCAACCAACACAAGAAGAGCAAGAAAGATTGAGCACATGGTGCTCCAAGGATGCACTTGCAAGGTCTTATCTCCTCCACTCTATCTCAGATTCTTTGTTGCCTCACATTAGAAGTTGTAAGACATCTCAGGAAGTGTGGGATGCACTTGAAGCCTTCTTCTCTTCAAGTACCAAAGCTAAAAAGCATCAACTATGGCTGGATTTCACAACTCTCAAGAAAGCTCCCAAACAAAATGTGACTGATTTTGTCACAAAGCCCAAGGACATAGCGGATCAGTTGGGAAGCATTGGAGAGGTAATAGATGAAGAGCAAATTGTAAGGCAGGTCATCAATGGCTTGAAGGCAGATGACAAGTGGGAAGCATTCACCACAGCTATGGATTTGTACATGGACATGCATGTGCCTAATCTCAATACACTCATTGGACAACTAGTTACTCAAGAGGCAAAGCTTATCAAAAATGGAGAAAGCTCTAAAGGTAATCAATCTTCAGCTTTATACACTGATAAAAGCAAGTCCAAAGATAACAAAGGAAAGGCAAAGAAAGTGGATGATGAAGCAGGTACATATCAAGCTAACTATACAGGTAGAGGAAGACATGGTAGAGGTAGAGGAAGAGGAGGTAGACAAGGCAGGGGGATATCCCAAGACTCCAACTCATGTTCTATTTGTGGATTAACTAATCATACAACTGAAAATTGCTTTAGGAATTCCAGGAATCAAAGAGGCAAAGGATACAATAGAGGAAGTTATGGCTACTCAAGAGGAAGGTTCAACAATTATCATGGCAACTACAACAACTACAATCATTCAAACTATCAAGGAGGCTACAAAGGAAGGAGAGACTACAATAACTACACAGAAGACTCAAACAAAGAGGATTCATTATTGATCATGAACATGGCTATGCCACAAGGTAAATCTGATGAGCATGTTTTCTACATAGATTCAGGTTGTTCAAATCATGTGGCAGGAAATGTGGCACTCCTATCAGATTTAGAAGATCCAAGGAATAAGCATGAGGTACAAACAAGAGATGATACAAGACATCTTGTGGAGAAAATAGGCAATGTCAAAGCACCTGATGGAAACATCAACCTACTTAGTAAGGTACTCTATGTCCCTACCATTACAAAGAATTTGATAAGTGTTGGGCAGATAGTAGAGAAAGGGTTGCAAGTCAGGTTCACAAAAATAGGAGCATTTGTTGAAGATCCAAGTCAAGGATTCAAAAGAATTGCAAAAGGTGAAAAGACAGGTCGATTGTTCACATTTGAATTACAAGACTTTAGAAACATTGCTCTCTTTAATTATGGTGGTTAGACACTCACAGAATTGGAAGTATGGCACAAAAGGTTAGCACATATTGGTGAAAGGTCATTAAAGCAAATATGCAGGGACCAAAGTGTCCTTGGACTCCCTAATTTGTCAAAACAACATATGATTTATAAGTGTAGTGCATGTCAATTTGGAAAGTCTCACAGGTTACCATTCATGAAGAAAGGTTATATGCATGGAGATCTCTTGGAGTTCGTTCATACAGATGTATGGGGACCTAGCAAGGAAACTTCAACAAGTAAATCACTAAAAAGGCTAAGGTCAGATGGAGGGGGAGAATACTTCTCCCATGATTTTGATTCTTTTCTTCAAGAACGAGGAATCAAAAGAGAGGTAACTACAAGGTACACTCCTGAGCGAAATGGAGTGGTAGAAAGGAGGAATCGGACAATTGTTGAAGGTGCAAGGTCCATGTTAAATGAAAAGCATTTGCCTAATTATCTATGGGCTGAGGCTATATCTACAACCACTTACTTGATTAAGAGGTTGCCTTCAAAATCCCTTGATGGGATGAATCCATATGACGCTTGGAATGGAAGAAGACCAAGCTTAGATCATTGTAAAATTTTTGGATGTATTGCTTTTGCTCATGTTCCTTCACAGGTTAGAGGCAAGATGGATCCAAAGGCAGAAAGGTGTGTATTTATTGGATATGACAACAATCAAAAGAGCTACAGGTTATACAACCCTACCAACAAAGGTTTCTTGGTAAGCAGAGATGTATTTTTTGATGAAAACAATTCATGGTATGAAGATTCATGCAGAAAGGTCAATTTACCATATGATCTTGAAGAAGCTTTTCCAAAGCTTGGTAGAGAACAACCGAAGATTGAAGAACAAGACACCTCAGAGGATGATGAAGAATCTCAGATGGAAAAGATCAAAGCATGGAAGTCTAAAGGTAAAGCAAAATTGCAGGAACTTGGACATGAGGCAGAATCATCACATCCTGTCCTAAGAAGATCTATGAGGGAAAAGAAAAAACCAGAAAGGTATGGGTTTGACACCTCATTAGTAACTAAACATTCTATTACATAGCACATGACATAAACCAAGAGGAGCCATCATCATTTGAAGAGGCCAAAGCAAAAACAGAATGGAAGCATGCAATGAAGGAAGAGATTGAAGCACTTGAGGAAAACAACACTTGGGATTTCGTGCCCAAGACTTCATCCAGGAAGGTAATAGGCTCACGATGGGTCTATAAACTTAGAAGAATTCTGATGGTTCCATTAAGAGGTATAAGGCAAGGCTTGTAGCAAACGGCTTTGCACAAACTCAGGGAATTGATTATGAGGAGACCTTCTCTCCTGTGGCAAAGATGCCTACTATTAGGGTTTTGCTTAGTATTGCCTCTTCCAAGAATTGGAAGATACTTCAACAAGATGTAAAGAATGCATTCTTGAATGGGTTGGATAACATAAGAGGTATATATGGCACAACCACCTGGTTTTGAGAATCAAGTTTATCCTGATTATGTGTGTAAACTTAAGAAAGCATTGTATGGTCTCAAGAAAGCCCCAAGATCTTGGAATTTTAGGCTTGTTTCATTCTTGCAGGACAAAGGCTTTCAACCAAGCAAGGCAGATCCTTCACTCTTTATCAAAAAGAGTAATTCTAAGGTCATCTACGTATGTGTATATGTAGATAATATTATATTGACCGGGAATGATGCAGATGGTATGAAGAAGATCAAAGATCAGATGAGAGAAGAGTTCAAGATAAGTGATTTGGGTTCACTTACCTAATTCCTAGGTTTGGAAGTTGTCTACAAAGATCATGGTTTGTTTCTCACTCAAAGAAAGTACATTAAGGACATGTTGGCAAAATTCAAGATGCAAGATTGTAAGATTGCAGGTACTCCAATGGAGGTCAATCACAAATTGAACTCACATGAAGGTGAACTCATAGAGGACATCACAGCATATCAAAGTCTAGTGGGTAGTCTCAACTATGCCACATTGACAAGAGTAGATATATGTTACAGTGTGAGTGTGCTAAGTCAATTTATGCACACACAAAGGAAACCACACATGGATGCTGCCAAAAGGATTCTCAAGTATCTCAAAGTAACCATAAATGAAGGACTTTATTATCCTTATGTATTTGATTTAGGTTTGAAGCTATTCTCTAATGCAGATTGGGCTGGCTCCAAGAAAGATAGAAGGAGCACTTCAGGTTATCTTACCTTTGCAGGTTCAAAGCTTATTTCATGGTCATCCAAGAAGCAACCCATAGTTGCTCTCTCTTCTACTAAAGCTGAATACAGAGGTCTTGCCATAGCTACACAAGAAGCTATGTGGATGAATACATTATTCAAACATCTTGGATTGGAGTTTGGAACTCCAACTATTTTTTGTGACAATATGAGTTCTATTCATATGGCTGCTAATCCTATTTTTCATGCAAGGACTAAACATATTGAAATTCATTATCACTATGTACAAGAGAAGGTTCTAAGCAAAGAGATTCAAATATCATATATGTCCACTCATCAACAATGTGTAGATATTCTAACCAAAGTATTGGATGGTACAAAGCTCTGCAAGTTCAAAGCCATGATTGGTTTGCAGGTAATCTTGGCAGATTGAAGACCTCAAGCATACTTGGCTTGAGGGGGAGCTGTTGGAGCAAGTCTATGACAAGCCTAAGTATTGGCTTGAGTTCCAGAAAGTCATAGAAGAAGCCTTAAAATGAAGACAATGTAAAGTTCACTTGTGAACTACCTCTTGTAACTTTTGAAGACTTTACTTAATGTAAAAGTGAAAGAATCTTAAGTGGTTGAGTCCACTTGATCAAAAAGGGAAAGAGGAGCCACGAATTCATGATTTGTGGTAGATAGAGAATCAAATCAATCACTAATTGATTGGAGAGTGATTGAGGGAAGTTAGCCTCCCAAGATCAACTATAAATACATGGTAGTCTTAGTTGTGGTTATGTGAAGACCTCCAAGAGTTGAGCTTTATGCCATATCAAGGTGTGATTCCAAGGCACACATATGTATCAATAAGTCCATTGTATTGTACAATCAATATACTTTCATTTTCATGATCATTTGAGTTCATATTTCCATGTTCTTTTGAAGTGTACTACTCACTGCCATATCTCTTAGTTTTCTCAATTAGATTTGTCAGAGATGGTTTCTCTGAGCTTGGTGCATCATTTTCAGTGATTTGACTTGGTAAAGTTAGCTCTAAAAGTTTACTATATGCTCACCAATTTGCATTTCATTTGGGTGTTGCAATCTTCAGTTATGTTCAGTTGAAGTCAACCCTGTTTGTTCATTTTCACTTCTCTGTCAGGTACCCGACTTTTTTACTCATCTTGTCAGAGTTGTTGCTTAGTATGTACTTACCCAAATTCAGAGCTTTAAATCATGTTGGATTCAGCACGCTCTTTAGTATAAGCGTACAAATTTTCATAATCATTGGATGCTTAAAGGTGGAGTTATGTTCATTTTTTTGCTCACTTGTCTCATTACTGTAGTAGCCCGTGAAAATCGGGATGATGTCATCAGTTGTTAAACATCATTCTCAGTGTGTGGTTCATTATTTTTTATGAGATTTGAAAGTTAGATTTTTAATTTAACTAGACTTTCCCAAGAGGAATTAAGCTAATTGCTGCTGTGCTCAGAGAATTATGCAAAACACTGGACATGTGTATGAACCAAAATAACAAGTTCTTCACCTCTGAGATAACTCCAACTTATCTGTTTTAATCTATCTTTTTGAGAGTGATCTTCCAAGGTACATAGGGTATCTAATACATCCATTGGAAAGCTAAAAGGGCCCACCACATACTCCTGGAGTTCATTTGGCTGGTGTAGATCAAGGATTTTGCAACACCTCTTCATCTTCAAGCACATACCTATCCATCTCTTCACACAATCCAATGTGGATCCTTTGGACAATGCATGAATTGTGACAGAACTCCCACTACATAACTAAGATTAGGTTTTGTTAGTGTAGCATAAATCAAACTACCCACAAGAGATTGATACTTCCTCATATCTGTGTATTCGACGCCATCATATTTATTGAGCTTGTGATTGACTTCAAGTAGAGTTGAAGATTCTTTGCAATTTTCCATACCAAACTTCTTCAACAAGTCAAAAGATACGTTTCTTGTGATACATATATGCCATGATCTATATAAGTGACTTCCATTCCAAGAAAATATGATAATTTTCCTAGGTCATTGATTTTGAATTCTTTCTCAAGTGATCTCTTTACCTCCTTAATTCCTTCATTTGAAGTACTTGTGATTATAACGTCATCTACATAAACACAAATGTAGATTGTACCTTCTTCTCTTCTTTTGATGAGTAGACTTGGATCTAATTTTGAGCTTTGATATTCAAGATCATTGAGATACTTCACCAATCTATAGTTCCATGCTCTTGGAGCTTGCTTCAATCCATAGAGTGCTCTTCTCAATCTACAATAAAAATTTGGATACTTGGAATATATAAACCCTTGAGGTTGTTCCATGTATACCTCATCTGTATACCTAAGAACCAACTTAGGGACTTGCGGAGAAAGAGTCTGTACCTCAATCCCCCTCAAGTACATATAGTGGGGATTCATGCTTTAATTATCAATCCGATGAGTATACAAACCTAGCCGAGTGTATGAAGACATGCATTGAAATGATGATCAATGCAAATGAATTACTCAAAGAGTGCAAACAAGGCAAAGACTAATCCAAACAAGATTCAACTGTCAGTCATGGTGTCACGATACTTGGAACAGCAACCAACAGTAAATTGAGCTTTTCTCTCATCTGCGAACTCCAAATATAGCAAGTAGCATATGCATTTCAAAACTCTCGAGAAGACGCATCCAATGGTAGTATTTTCACTCAATTCTGACACTTCTACTTCAATTTATGAGCAAAATACTGAGTCGTGGGAATGACCTTCCTACACTTCAGCACTTCCTACACTTCGCACACACCTTAACAATAGCAAACAAACACTTTCATGGATAGACAACACTTCCTAACACTCTTTTCAAGCAACACACATGCATACAAGCTCACAAAGAAGATGATACAGAGAGGAAAAGACACAAATTCGAATTTCTGTGCTCTTGATTCTCACAATGGCAAAAAGTCTTTACAAAGAGTCACAAATTTACTTATATACTTGTGCCCTAAAAACGGTCCTTTCACACAAGAGACCGGCACTTTATTCACTAAAGGACTAATTTCCTACTAATTTACATGGGTAAGTTTCTAATATTCTGTGGGGATGCATCTAGAGGACTCCTCTAGTGCATTTACATAGGAAAATATATTACAAGAATGGTTATAATACAAAAATTGGGTGTCCAAATCGGAAGCATTTTGGGGCCCGTCCTTTTATCTGCCTTGTGCTCTCTTTAGCTCTGCAGCACTCTCCCCCTCTTTGTCTCTGTCGTCCCTTGACAGGCTTTACTTCTTGTCTTCAGTTTGTTGTCCGCATGCATCTTTTGGTCAGTTCTTCCTACTGGTTAGACTGGCATTACGTTTTAGGGGCCCTGTCCTTGATTCTTCTTTCACATTCTTTGGGCCTGATGCATTTGTACTGCCTGTTCTTTTCTTTTCATCGCCCGCAACCCTGGGTCAGTTCTGCCTGTTGGTTAAACAGGTGTTCGGTTTTGATGGCCTCTTCTTAATTCTTGATTTACATCCTCTAGGCCTGATGTATTTGTCTTGCCTTATAAGTTGGGTTGCCACGCACGCCACCAGTGGAAGGTATGAGGATGTGATGCTTCAGTCTTCGATCTGGACCTTCCAAAGATCAAGAGGTTGAAGCACCCTCTTGTGGTTTCGGAACCGCTGGATATCTTCTTGCACTTCTTCATGGATACTTGTTGGCCCTAGTTCCTCCTTCCACCTACGTGCTTTTTCCTTGATATGTGCCCCTGTGGGGCTCTGTGCAGAGATGGGTGTTGCACCCCTGCGGGGCTTCTTGCAGAGATATGTCTTCAGATATTACCTTTTTAGTGAAGCTTCTTTCGTTGTCTTCTTCTTTTCTTCTTTTTGCTTGATTCTCCCTGAACACTGCCCCCCTCCTGAACTCTGTCGTCCCCGACAGGCTTTGACAAGCGACGGGCATATGTTCTATATACTTTTTGCTCTGTGTCATTAAGCAGATTGGCTTCACGTATCATTAGTTGTTTCCACTGTTCTGCCTTCACACCGTCATTTGGTGGTTGTCTATGGTCGGCAAAGAAGCTTAGTTCATATGCCACTAATCTGGCATTCAAATTAGATGACATCTTTAAAAAGATTTCGGAATCTATCTCAAAAAATCATGTAAAAAATGCTTCTTCGAATGTTTGCATATATGTACTTGGCAAGAACATGATCCTGGAATAATAAGCCATTATGGTTGGTCGGCTAGGCATAACAGACAGATCAAAAATCAGGATCTCTGTTCCCTGATTAATACCAATGAAATTCAAAAATGTATAGGCCGCATGTTTGAAGACATTCAATACTGTAAGTATCATACTGAGTAATTTATTTGTCATCTTTATAGTTAAATCGGGTACTATTGCATAACTTTGCAGCCAAAATTCAATGGTTTTTACCATGTACTCTTCCGTCGGTAGATAATTATGTGGCGGACTTGGAAGCAAAGGGTAATTCAGCCACTGTTTATTTATAGCACCATTTTTTTGCATGTCCAAAAATTCCCTGGTTTCTCTTCGACGTGGTATAGGACAAAATGAAGGGTTTACCTGTAGGAAATATGGTGCTGCTTGCCAATGCACTTGGAGTGTAGGATGTTTCTCCAAAAACTTTCTTCTCCAAACAGGTTGTGCAGCTTCAAGTTCTTCTTGAGTGTAAGTGAATGTGTCATGTTTAAAATTTAGCTGCTCGTCTGGACTTGTCTTTGTAATCTTCTTTATATATTGTCTTGTCTTCGCTTTCAATAATCCGTACGGAATGTTGAAAGGCTTCATTATCTTCTCTAAGTCTTTACATTTAATCTTTGCTTCTTTCATTACTTTGATGACTTCGTTTTCAAAACTTTCTGTCAACCGGGACACCACTAGTGCCCATTCCTTCTGACTTATTTTTGCAGTATATGGCATTGGATGATCATCATGTATGCCTGCCATCTGTTCGTGTAGTGGAGAATTATAAATCGGGGGAGATAGAGGACGTACCTCTACCTCGTCAGTAGGATTCTCTTTTGTTGGCTCTACTGGTGTCCCGATTGGTGCTTTCTATATGACTGGGATCTCTAATTGTGCTATGCGTTCATTCTTTTCTTTCACTTCTTGCATTGCTGCTCTGAGTGCTTCCTTTGCTGCAAGCAATTCATTTCCAATTTCTGCTATATTGTCCATGTTTTCACTGTAACTTGTTGCAAGTTTCCCATGGGCTATATTCAATTGTTTTTGGAGCTCGATGGTGTCTTGAATGTACTTCTGCTCCCATTCGTTTCTTAATGCTTGCTCTTGTTGTAGAAATTCTCTATATTTTGCAATCTGGTCTCTTAACTCTTTCTGATCAACATCTGTTGTTTCTTGTTTTTCGAGAGGTTGATCGTATAGCAATGACTTCATGAGTTCTTTATTTCTATTTCGTAAACTATCATTTTCTTCCATGTATACCTTTAATTGGGTCTCGAGCAAGGTGCTTCTAGCTTTTATCCTCTCCTTATCTGCTTCACTGGCTTCATGTAATCTTTGTAAGTCCATTATTTGTGCCTGGAGTTGACGATGTTGGGTCATCAATGTATCACATTGTGATTTTACCTCAAGTAACTCCATTTCTTTGAGAGCAACCTCTTTTTGTGCCTGGATTAATTGTGCAGATAGTTGTTCACTCATAATTTGGAACTGATTCTTTTCCCTCATGGCTTTGTCATAGTCTGCATCTGTATCCATCATCTGTTGCTGTGTATCCATGGTCGTTTGTATCATCTGCTTGACCACAGGTTTCAATTGTGTGACATCCACATTTAACTATGTTTTCGGGATCCTCGGTTCTGCTCCTATTGTCACATCTTTTCCTTGTGCTATGTGTAATGTAGTGTCATGGGGCTGCCTAATGTGAAGTTGTATGCTTGGCTCAGCCTCCATGTGGTCTATCTTGCTTTGTGGTGTATCATCTGGCACCTCGATCACAGTTGGCTCTTGGTTTTGTAGTAAACCTGTGTCCGCATTCACTGGAGTTTGTATTTCCTCTTTGATAGGGGGCTTGGGATTTTGATTATTCACGGGAACTTCCTTCACACTAATCCCTATCCATGATCTTTATGGTTGCCATGAAAATAAGGTCCGACACTAGTTGGTCATCAAGAAACCAATGGCCTCTTGCTTTCGTTATTGTTTCCAATGGAAGAAGTTGCACCTCTTCCTCTTGCGTAGCTTCAGAATTGGGAGATGCCATCTGCACTCAATTGATGGCAGTAATTAGTCACCGAATAGTATTTAGAATCATCCTTCATTTATCCTTTATTAGATTGGCAATTCTCTACGTGAATGGTGTCGTCCCTTTCCCGTGGGTGTGAGAAAGGTAATACCTGGATTTTTCATATTTCTAGATATTTTCATGTTTTTGTCTTAAAGGAAAACAAAAAGGTTAGTTCATAGCCAAACAGTTTTTTTTTTTTGAGGTATTTTCTTAATGTAGGTACAAGTGCTCTCCTATTCCCCGAGAGGAAAATGTGCTTACTAGCCTGAAATTGAAGAATACTATGCTGAATGCTTGGCCTTGTAATGTGGCCCTATCATGCATACTTTGGGTCCTGATAACTCCAAATGTGTGCAACTTGAAGTATTTGGATGATGCATGCAACTTGTCTTGTCTTTCGGCATCCAAATCTGCTTTACTCTATTGGGACGTATTGTATCCCGAACATGCCTGATGAATGTGGTGCTTCTCATGTTGTACGTCTACTTTATCTCCTTTTTGAATCTTGGACTGGCTTGTGTTGCAACTGCAGACTCCTTCTCTTTCCTGTAGCTATTCTGCTTTGGCTGTTTTGCCCTTAGACCATATTGGTTCTCCTTGTGCAGTGGTTCATCGTTTCAGTTTAGCGTCTTTGGAGCACATGATTTTGGAATCCATATTTGCACTCGATCCGGTTGGGCGGCTACTACTTTCTTTGGAATCCATATTCTAGCAATTCGTCGTTGACCTTGGTGTTCAAAATGATTTGCCTTCTTGTTTGATTGGTCGTTCTGATGTCGAAGATGTTCCTGTTGTTGAAGATATGCATCCATTTGATCCTTCCTTATCCAAGCTTGTTTAGTGTACGGAATAGGGTATAGTCTAATAGGTGTAGACTTGGGATGATCCTTGGAATTAGTCTCTCTTGCGCTTGGTTCTCCATTAGGGCTGTTTTCAGGTGAACTGACACTCTGGTGACTTGCTAAACTAGAAGATGGAATGCAATCAGAATTCTATGTCTCCTCACAGGAAGTACTAGAGGAAGGCGTCTCCACAGTGCTGGTGAACATACATTCATCATCATGTTTATGAGAGTGAGCTCGCGGATCTATTTCTTTAGTTTTGATTGGTCGTTCGCCTAGCATGTTGAATACCTCTCGATGTCCTATCTTTGCTGAGATGTATCCTAAGGCCAATTGAATGGTCACTTCATATTCATATATCCCATCTTGACCTAACACTACGTCTTCGAGTAAGTCCTGATCCTGACACACTAATAGCTTCTGTTCTATAGTGTTGTTGCCAAGATGTAGAGGTAAGGTGATTTCACCTATACATTGAGTAATCGTTCCTCCTATTCCTATCAATTGTGCCTTGGATGGCCGTAATTCCTCCTTAAATTTCTGAATCAATGAAAGTTTAATACAACTTATTGCGGCTCCTGTATCAATGAGAGCATTCACTAAGTGATACTCCTCCTTTCCAGCTCCCAAATTCAAATAAGGTTATGTTCTTTGACCTAGGGTTTCAGTGGCTCTAAGATTAGCCATTGGGCTGAGTTCTTCTCCTAGTCGATATCTCTCGTCCACTCTTTCCTTTTCTTAATTCGTTCTAGTGCTTCCTATCTCGCTTCTTCTCGTATCCTTTCCTCCTCGATGCGTCTATTCTTGCCCTTGATTAATCGTGACATTGTTTCTTCAGTCAATGGTTCTAGATATTTTTTCACTCGACACCCACTGATATAGTTTGGTAATACTTCTCCCTCTAGGGTTGCTAAGCTGATGGCTCCGCTAGTGGATATGTGATTGATGATTAATGGGCCATATCCTCTCTTCTGCAACTTCTTAGCGTGTTGTTTCAAGGTATATACCAGAACTAAATCTCCTTCCTTCAAATTTTTGTCTTTAATGTGAGCATCAAAGTATGCTTTTTGTCGCCTTTTAGCAGCATAAATCCCTGCTACTGCTTGTAACCTAGTTTCATGAAGCTTCTCTATTTGATCCAATTGAGTTGATAGTTCATGTCCCGTCCACTTGTAAGTTGTTGCTACTCTGAGAGTGGGAATTAAGAAATCAATTGGCAGAATAGCATTCTGTTTGTACACTAGGTTAGAAGGCGTAGTTCATATGGCTGTTTTGTAGGCAACTCGAAATGCCCATAAAGCATGATGTAATTGCTTATCCCAATCAGATCTACCATGGTTCACAATTTTTGTGAGAACGGTGCATAAGATCTTATTGGAACTTTCGGCTTGTCCATTGGCTTGTGGGTGATAAGGAGCTGATTTCTTATGAATTACCAAGAATTCATTCAGTAAGGCTTCTATAACTTCATTCACAAAGTGCATACCTCTATCACTCATAATTTCTATCGGTAGCCCAAATCTAGTGAAAACGTTCTCAAAGAGAAACTTGGCCATAGTTCTTGCGTCATTTTTCTTGGTTGGTTTGGCTTCAACCCATTTGGTCAGATAGTCTGTGGCTACAATTATATATTCGGCATGGGATCCTTTAGCAGGTGGGCTAATAGATCCTATGAATTCTATTCCCCATCTAGTAAAGGCTCTGGCACTCATCATGGGTTTCAATGGCATCTCATCTCTTCTAATTGGATATTTCGTGCATTGACAAGTATCACATCGTTGCACATATGTAGTTGCATCTTGATGTAAGGTTGGCCACCACATTCCAGCAAAGAGAATCATTTTTGCTGTTTTATCTGCAGAGAAATGTCCTCCTGCAGCTCCTGTATGTGCCATCTCTAAAACCGCAAGATATTCATCTTCATGAATGCACAATAGTAATTGATTATCCCTTCCTCGCCTGAATAGTTGTTTTCCAATAAGAGCATAGTCCTTACTTTGTTCCACTAGTGCTCGTTTTCTTGCTATAGTGGCTCCTTCTGGGTACTCTTGGGTCTTTAAGAACTTCACCAGAGGCATGCTCCATCTTGGTGCTACAGTGGAGTAGCATAGAGTGGAGTTCTCTTCTGGATTCCGTTCTTGACAGGTTGGGCAGGCTGATACATAGTTATGTGCATCCCTCTGCATGGTTGGCCAATATATGTTCAATCTCCTTAGTGTTTGCCATGTTCCCTTCGCATTTAGATGAGTTTTCCATTGATTTACATGTGCTTTCTGAAGCCACATTTCCTGTTCCTCTTCTTCTACACATCTCATGAGTAATCCATTTGAATCTTGGTGATACAAACTTCCAGCAATGATATGAAGGTTTTTAATCTTCCATAGGTCTTGGGTTCGGTTTAGTGCGATTCCATTTTTTGGTCCATGCGTAAGTATAAGGAT
Source organism: Ceratopteris richardii (assembly GCA_020310875.1). Lineage (NCBI taxonomy): Eukaryota > Viridiplantae > Streptophyta > Polypodiopsida > Polypodiales > Pteridaceae > Ceratopteris > Ceratopteris richardii. The sequence continues at coordinate 64,931,809 of CM035412.1, forward strand.
CAACTTTTCTGCCCGTTGGGGACATACTTCGAGATTAAAAAGATACGTATCTGGCAAATCATCGGGTACTCCTATGGGTGGCTCCCCATGTGTCACTCTTGATAGGTGATCCGCTCTTATGTGGGTATTTCCTTTCTTGACTACTACTTCAAAATCAAATTCCATCAACAATAGAAACCATCGTACCAGTCGTCCTGTATTACAAGGCTTATTGACTAAGTACAGTAGGGCTTGATGATCAATGAAGAATTTGAATTTGTTTGCCAATAAGTAGTGTCGAAACTTCTTTACTGCGTACACCATCCCTAGGCCTTCTCTCTCGGTTGTGGTATAATTACGCTCTGCTTGATTTAATTGTCTACTGGCATAGGCTATAGGGTGGTCTAGCTTTCCTGTATCTGCAGGTTGAGCTAAGATGCAACCAATGGCAAACTTGGATGCATCCACATGAATTTTAAATGGCTTATTCCAATTGGGTACTCGAAGGATTGGTGTTGAACTCAATCGACTCTTTAATTCGTTAAAGGCTTTCTCACATTCTTCAGTCCAATTAAATTGCGTCAATAATGCATAAAGAGGTCTAGCAATTATGGCATACATATGTATGAATCTCCGGTAGTAACCACAATGTCCCATAAATGCTTGGACTTCTTTAGCAGTCTTTGGTCTCGGTAAATCCAGAATTTGATTTTGTCTTCATCTGTTGAGATTCCATTTTTGGAGACAATATGTCCCAACATTTTTCCTTGGCGAACCATGAAGACACATTTTTCTGGGTTGAGGCATACTCGATATTGTCGACATTTGGCAAAGATCTTTTCTAGTTCAGGGATGTGCTCTGATCGTACAGTTGAATAAGTACATAGATCATCCACATATACCTCCATACTCTTTCTCAGGAACTCTTTGAATACATGGCACATCAATCTCTGGAAGGTGGCTGGGGCATTAGTTAGACCAAAAGGCATGCCTCTAAAGGCATATACTCCCCATTCAGTTGCAAAAGTTGTTTTGTGTTGGTCCTCAGGAGCAATGGCTACCTGATTATACCCTGAAAAACCATCCAGAAAACTATACACTTCCTTCCCTGCCACTCTTTCCAACAGATGATCAGTAATAGGTAATGGGTAACTATCCCTTATGGTAGTGGCATTTACTTTTTTTAGATTTATGCATACTCTTAACTTCCCATTCTTTTTTGGTAAAACCACCAAAGGTGACACCCATTCTATGTGTTCGATCTCATATATGAATCCAGCATCTAACAACTTATCTATCTCTTCCTTTATCTTTGCTGAGTACACACCATTGTATGTATACGGTCTTTGTTTAGAAGGTTTGGCTTCGGATGTCATGGGGATTCTATGAGCACATATAGATGGATCTACTCCTTTCAAGTCCTTATAGGTCCAAGCAAAGACATCCCGATATTCCCTTATGAGGCGTATTAACTCATGTTCTTCCTCCACTGAGACATCCTATCCTATGAAAGTACATCGCTCCTCTCCTTCTTCTAACGTTACTACTATCTTCTTGTTTTGCTCTTTGTTGTCGTATGCTATTCCCGACTGTGCTTCTCGTTTTGGCATTTGAATAGCAATTCTTCTCTGTTCTACTTCATATTTTTTGAAGTGTGCGGGCACTTCAAATTGGTCTTGAGGTTTGTTTTCTTCATCAATTTTTGCTTTTTCTAATCCCAGCTCCTCTTCCTGTGTTGGTTCTTCATTTATTTCATGAGCTATGAGACTTATTTCTTGAGTTTCATTTTCTGTTTCCATGTGTTCTTGCTCCATTTCAATGCTCTCATAGTCTTTCTTCCATTCCTTTTCTATGACTTCTCCTTCTTCAGCCTCCTGATGGACTACCACATATAGACTAATGTCATATCCTTCCTCATCAATACATTCATTGATAGTTATTACTTCTTCGTTCACACATACATCGAGGGTCGCTAAAATCTCCATCCAACCGTGAGGTTCAAACTCTTCATCCAAAAAGACTTGAGGCATGTAAGCTGGATCTTGTACAGACCTAGCTACTCCTTGCCTTTGCTGCCATCCCTTTCTCCTATCCTCTTCCTTTTTTGCAGTTTGGCATATCCATAGATGAGTGTCCTCGTTCATCCACGATTGGTCACTAGAACCTATGTTGTGAATTGACTGATCGTCTTCCTCCTTATGAATTTGATTCCATTGTAAGGGGGGAACGTCTTGATATGTATATGTGTTGAGATTTATTCTCGTGGTGGTTCCTTCATGCTGTAAATATACCGCGTCCTTTCCCCAATCTTGCACTACCTTTAGTTGTCTCATGAAAGTTCTTCCAAGTATCATTTCATAATTGCTAGGCCTTTCAAATTGACATATTGCTAAGGTATGTTCAAATTCAACTCCGCATGTGGTAAAAAGTACTCGTTCCAATAATCCCAAGGGTCTTTCAGTATGTCCATCGGCCATTTGTATCTTCATGTGTGTTGGTCTTAGAGCTGGTTTTCCCCATTTCTCCCAAATTTCTTTAGTTGCTATTTCTACTCTAGCTCCTGTATCTAAAATGGCTTTGGTTGTGTAACCCCTATAGGTAATTGGAAGGCACGTGTTTCCTTCATCTCCCTCACTAAAATCTACAACCTTATCGACTGGGATCTTCACCGTGTTTACTTCATCAGATATCTCCTTCTCTTCCGTCTTGATCTCCAATTGACTGGTCAGTTTCTCCTTCAAATGTGGTTTGACCTTTAACAGTTCTTCCAATGTCAGGGTGCAAGGGATTTTTACTTTTCTAAGGTGTTGTATGATATCAGATGTTTGGACTGATGGGTTCAGTTCTTTTTTTCTCATTGAGGGAATACAATATAGCTCCGAGTTACGTTCGTACTCTCCTGTGTAATTTGGCAAAACCTTTACACTATCATTTTCTTCATTACTTGGATCATTTGGTAATATTTCTTCAGAATTCAACTCAGGTATTGATTCCTCTATTCCATCTTGTGCTTCTAGCTCCTCGAAGGGTGGTTCTATTCCTTCCACTTTCTTCCATCTGTCTTCTTGGACTCTTGCCCACAAATCTTTAGGCCATTCTCCTTCTACTTCAGGAACAATGGAACCTTCCCTTTTATCCTCACAATAATTTCCATTATGTGTCTGTTGAAGCTCAAGGTTAAGGACAAAGCATGGAAGCACATCAAAGAAGTGGACATAGAAGAAGAGAGAGCAAGTAGGGAGCTCCAAGAAGTGTATGTCAAATTTTCAGAAGAATCCCCTACAAAAATAGTGATTTTCATCACTAGAAACCATTGTAAATACCATTATCTATTTTTAGTAACTCCATTTTGTTCAAGCCGAGGAGTCCTCGAGCTTGAGGAGTATTAGAAGTACCATCGTACCAATTTTCATAATTTTTAGACTTCGTTTGAGCCCTCAAATAAGCCCTGGAACCTAATTTTTAACTAGGCCGGACACTAGGTCTGGACAGGGCCAAAACTAGTCAAAAAACTATAAAAAGAGCTAGAGAGCTCATTTTCGGGGTAGCTTGTGAGAGAATAGAACTTTTGTAAGAGAACTCTTTTGCAATCTAAGCTTTCCATTGCTCCTCTCTTTGATCTTACTTTGTGCGCGTGTGTGTGTATGTGTGTGCATGTTTGTGTGCTTTCACTCACGCACTTGTGCCTTCACTTGCTCGTGGTCTTCATACCGGTCCTCACGTCTCCGCGGATTGACAAGTAAAGGAGGTGGTGCTTACGCTTGAGCTACAGTGTCTTACCTGCTTCGGGTTTCTCGTGATCTTTAGCAATCACACTGTTAGACGGCCGCCGAACAAAGGACAATTGTACTTAGACAGAGGGTTTTAATGTAGAAAGAACCCTTCTGGAAGTACGCGGTAAAGAAAGATTCGTGCAAGCCTTGTAATAAAATTCTATTTAAAGCAATGAAAAGAACGGCAGAGGGACCAGAGAAGGAGCCCCCCGTTTTTGGGAGTTGCAAGTGTATTGTGAGAGCCCTGATTTGGGATTAACTCTTCTACTGTGTGTAGGTAGGCGTTAACGAGTAGAGTATCTTGGCTCTGTCCTGTTCTGCGCGCCTTATCTGTGTAATCGTTTGACTGCGTATGCGTGATACACTGTGGTGTTGCGAGTCGGTACTGCGATTTTGAGATTCTGTTCGATAACGAGTTAAGATATCTTTGATTATGCGTAAGGTGTTAGTGTGTTGTCTATCTGCTATTTCTTCGGTGGAATAGGTAAGCGTGAAGAATGGACATGAGTTGCTATGATTCTCTGTAAGTGACTGAGTCGGTATTATAGTATGTGTTCAAAGGTCATGCCGGTAATGTCTAAGTACGCGTAGAATAATGTTGCGACACGTCTTGCGGTCAGTAGATATTACGGGTTGAAGGTAGATACACGATAAGTCTGTGAACTGACAAGAAGAATTGTGTGTTATGATCTTGTTAAGTTACTAAAAGTATTGGACTGTCATCTCGGACTACTGCTCAACTACTATGGCAGGAACAGTCTGGGAGCTCTGAGTCCAGCACGTTGGTCTAGTTGAAGTTGTTCAGGAGCAAAACTGAGCTAAGACGTGAAAACCATAACTACGGTTGAGTGAGGAGTTGGGAAAATAGTACAGGGCCTCTGTCAACAGACCCCTACCACTCCCAAGGACCCACATGGTTAGAGTCAGTTTATTTTGCGGTAAGATTGAGTATAGAGAAAGAGAGACTCGGAAATATCTGGTACGCAGGTGTGGAACCAGATTCTGGAGTCTTTGAAGGTTTGTTGTTTTAAACTAGTAATTAACGGCTGCGGTAGGTAGTTAACAGTTAAGTTAATAGTAAACGATCTTACCTTTAACATTTGGCGCCGTCTGTGGGAAAGTGGCATCCGCTTGCCAGTTCTCTGGCCCGTTGTCTGTGGGAAAGTGGCATCCGCTTGCCAGTTCTTGTAAGACAATAGTTACGCAATATAACACAGGAGCAATAGCAGAGAAGATAACAGATATAGGAGAATCTCAACAATTTTCTACTAGCAGCAAGTACAAAGATGATGGCGTTGTCCACCCGTGCGCTCTCAAGGTAGAGCTTAAATGGTGATCTAGACAACTCTAGATAGGGAGATACAAGGTAGAGGTATGCTGGCTCAACTCAATGTCTTAGGTAGTGCAGAAGTCATGTATATATAGGATCATGGGTGGCCTGCCATGGACGGCTATACATGGGCGGTAGAGCGTGGGCGGCCACCGCCCGCGTAATTGCCATACACGGCTTACACTGGTTGAACCGACCTAACAAATATAAATGATTTCTGACTCCGACAGGGATTCCCATCAAGTTGGGATTCCCATCAATTGGGTAATGCACGCTTGGCTTCTCCTCATAAAGGGGGCCTTACAAAATGTGCATACAATCATGAGGGGTAGACATTGATCATACTCTAACACCCCCCCTCAATGTTTACCGATGATAAATCAAGTAGGTCTCGGTCCTATGCCCATCTGTTGAAGATGCTTATTGAGCTGCTCTCTTCCAAGTGCTTTAGTGAATATGTCAGCACAATTTGCCTCTGTTGGGAAATATTCTAGCTCCACAATTTCATCTTCAATTAGCTCACGAATGTAATGGTACTGTACTTCTATGTGCTTGGTGCGAGCATGAAATACTGGGTTCTTTGCAATAGCCATACAACTTTGATTATCACACTTGAGTACAATTGGCATATTTGATGGAAAGCCTATATCTGCAAGAATTCTCCTTAACCAGACTGCCTCACAAGAAGCAAAACAAGCTGCTTTGTACTCTGCTTCAGTGGAGGAGAGTGCGAGAGTTGGTTGCTTCCTACTTACCCAAGAAAATATTCCTGAACCAAGTGAGAAACAATATCTAGAAACTGATTTTCTAGAATCACAATCTCCAGCCCAATCTGAATCACAATATCCTTGGAGTGTATCACCTGTGGTATACAAAATACCAAAATCCAAGGTTCCTGCAATGTACCTTAGAATTCGCATTCCAGCATTCCAGTGACTCTCCTTAGGTTTGTTGGAAAACCTGCTTAACACTCCAACAGCATAGCAAATGTCTGGTCTAGTGTTGCACAGAAAAATAAGACTTCCAACGAGCTTCCTATACTTCTTAGCATCTACATCAGGCATGTTATCATCCATAGATAGCTTATGATTTACCTCCATAGGTGTGCTAGTTGGTTTGCAGTCCATCATTCCAAATGCCTTGAGAATTTCTTTGGAATATTTTTGTTGTGAGATGAAAATGCCATCCTTCCTTTGCCATACTTCAATTCCCAGACAAAAATGGAGTAGACCTAAGTCTGTCATTTCAAACTCAGTTCCCAAGCTGATCCGAGTTTGATTGATGAGTTCCTGATGATCTCCTGTAATGATCAAATCATCTACATATACAATGACAACAACTAGCTTGCTATCCCTTTTCGTTACATACAAGTTAGCATCAGAAGTACTTCTTTCAAAACCCATATTTTTGAAAAAATGATCAATTCGTTGGTACCAAGCCCGTGGAGCTTGCTTAAGTCCATACAAAGCTTTCTTCAACCTGCAAACTTTATTTTTTGAATTGGGCACCTCAAAACCTGGTGGTTGAGATACATATACCTCCTCCTTGAGGTGACCATTCAAAAATGCAGATTTGACATCCATCTGGAGAATAGGCCAAGACTTTTGTGCAGCTACTGCAAGTACCGTCCGAATAGTTGTCATGCGTGCTGTTGGTGCAAAAGTTTCTTGAACATCAAATCCTTCAATCTGTGAAAAACCCTGTGCAACTAATCGTGCCTTATACTTTTCTAATGTTCCATCAGCTTTATACTTAGCTTTCCAAATCCATTTAGTACCTATTACCTTCTTCTTTGGCGGCAAGTCGACTAGATCCCATGTATCATTTTTGAGTATACTATCATACTCAGACTGCATTGCCGCTCTCCAATCTGGATCATCAATGGCTTCTTCAATGGTGGTAGGTTCCTTTATCGAACCCATGATATCTGCCATTAGAGCCATGTTAACAATGTGTTCTGAGGCTCTTCTTTGCTCCTCTATTCTCTTTGATCTTCGTAATCCATCCGATGATGATTCTGGTGCATCTACATGTGGATTGTGATCATCAAAGAGCTGTTGTGCCCACTTCGGTAGTGGCTTACGCTGTGCAGCTACAATTGGTTGGCTTTTTATTGAGGAAATTTCTCCATCAAATGTTTCCTCCTCCTCAACTTTAACCTGTCTTTTGATAGGCACAAGGTGAGATATTTCTCCGTTTGATGAGATAGTAGATTTACCTTTATCTTCTACTAAGTGTGGTCGTTCATCAAACACCACATCTCGGCTGACAAAAATCTTCCTTGCCTCAGGATCCCATAACCTGTATGCTTTAGACTCTTCACTATATCCTAGGAAGACACACTTTTTGCTTTTTGAATCCAACTTTGATCTTGTTGAATCAGGAATATGTGCATAACAGAAACAACCAAAAATTCTGAAATGCAAAACTGAAGGCTTTTTACCAGAATATGCTTCTTGAGGAGTCATCCCCTTCAGAGCTTTTGTGTAGCTTCGATTGAGGATGTAGACTGCTGTATTGACTGCTTCTGCCCAGAATGAATCAGGCATGTCTTGAGCCTTTAACATACAACGAGCCATTTCAACTACTGTCCTGTTCCTGCGCTCAACAACGCCATTTTGTTGAGGTGTATGAGCTGTGGTAAGTTGCCTTTTCACACCATGCTCCTTACAGTAATTGTTGAATTCTGTTGACAAGAATTCACCTCCTCTATCTGTTCTAAATTTCTTCAGTTTCCTTCCTGATTCACTTTCTACATACTTATGCCACGCTTTAAATTTTTCAAAAGCATCAGCCTTCTCTCGAATGAAATAAACCCACATCTTTCTACTATAATCGTCGACTAACAACAAGAAGTAGAAAGATCCTCCTAAAGCAGGTGTAGACATTTTACCGCAGAGATCAGCATGTACCAACTCTAGAGGAGCTTGAGATCGATTGCTGGTCTCTCTTGGAAATGCCTTTCGTTGTTGCTTGCCCATCATACAAGCTTCACAAGGTTCCTGCAACTCTGAAAATGAAGGCAAATGAGCAACCATCCCTGTTCGTTGCATCTCCTTCAAAACTGCAAATCCGAGATGCCCAAATCGTTGGTGCCATAACCTGCTTACATCTTTATCTTCTGTAGCAGTTAAAGCACTTAACTCATACAAGTTATCCCGTCGTGTGCCTTTACCTACAACATTACCTGATGAATCCATGATTTCCGCACCACTCTTATTGAAGTGAACTTCGAGTCCACGATGTGTTATTGCAGAAACTGACAACAAATTTCTTTTGAGTGTAGGTACATAGAGAACATCGGATAACTTTTTCTCAACACCTGGAGAAGTGATAAAAGAGATGGTTCCAGTTCCTTCAGCTAGACACTTGGAGTCGTTTCCCACCACTACATTGATGGATTCCCGCAGAGGCACTAGGGAACTATACCAATCCTTTTTACTAGTCATATGGCGAGAAGCTCCACTATCTAAAATCCATGGCTCATCAACACGAGCTTGAGCAGATGAACATACCTCTTCAATAGCTACCCAAAGTTCCAGCTCTGTGTTGTTTGCAGACTCTTTGTTCTTCCATGATGATTTTACAGTCCCATTCCGTTCATCAGCTTGCTTCTTTCTGCAATCCTTGATGGCATGGCCTTTCTTTTCACAATAGAAGCAACTTCCTGTGAACTTTTTCTTCTTTGGCTTCTTCTTTGATCCCTCTGAAGAGCCTTTACCTTTTGCATTTGCTGAGAATGCAGCATCAGTTGTACTTTGCCGATTCTTCAGCCGCATCTCTTCTTCTAAAAGCATGGCACAAAACTCTTCAAATGTAAGAGGAGTTGGCCTTACCTGAGTGTTAAGGGCTGTTACTAATCCATCATACTTTGCTGGAAGAACACGTACAGATCTTCGAGCTAGCTCTTCTGGTGTTATAACAACACCAACTGCAGCCAATTGATCTTGAAGATGCTTTATCCGTTTGATAAAATCTTCAGCCTTTTCAGAATCAGAATGCTTTTCATTTGCCAACTGATTTTCTAAATTCTGTATCCTAGTGTGGTTCTTGGTCTCATATTGTCGAGCCAATATGCCCCAAGCCTCATGTGCTTTAGTAGTATGTTGAACTAAAGTAAGCACAGAATCACTTACACTAGTGACAATCGCACATAATGCATCAGCATTCCGCCTCTTCCAAGCTCGTAGAAGATCTCGATCTGGCTGAATCATCAATCTTGAATTTGCTGGATCTTCAACTGGTATAGGCTCTGGATCCAATCCCATCGGTCCCATGACAGTGTCAAGTAATTCATAGGAGTCCAAAATTGCAGAAATTTTGAACTTCCAGAGTGTATAGTTGGTTCCATCCAGCTTCCCTTCAGTGAATGCAGGTGGACGAATTCGAATAGGTGCAGCATTAACATTAGGTGAAGCACCAAGACTAGTGTTCGACGATGAAGCCATCATGTAATCACTCGAATAATCTACTGATATTCTAGTCTGCTAGTAGGCTAAAATAATGATACTTCTCAAGCTATTCGAACCTTACAGCTCTGATACCATGTAAGACAATAGTTACGCAATATAACACAGGAGCAATAGCAGAGAAGATAACAGATATAGGAGAATCTCAACAATTTTCTACTAGCAGCAAGTACAAAGATGATGGCGTTGTCCACCCGTGCGCTCTCAAGGTAGAGCTTAAATGGTGATCTAGACAACTCTAGATAGGGAGATACAAGGTAGAGGTATGCTGGCTCAACTCAATGTCTTAGGTAGTGCAGAAGTCATGTATATATAGGATCATGGGTGGCCTGCCATGGACGGCTATACATGGGCGGTAGAGCGTGGGCGGCCACCGCCCGCGTAAATGCCATACACGGCTTAGACTGGTTGAACCGACCTAACAAATATAAATGATTTCTGACTCCGACAGGGAATATTCCATGGAATATTCCCTTTACCGTCACGCCGGAGGCGCTGCCCCCGGACCCCCACCAGGGGGCCCGCTGGCCCCCTTGGACCCCCCAGCCGGGGCTGCTCACCGCTGCCCCGGACCCCACAATTGGGGACCCTGGTAACTCCCTTTCCTTATAATATCTTACATGGTCCAATATGACCTTCATCCAACATTCAAGTTGGGATTCCCATCAATTGGGTAATGCACGCTTGGCTTCTCCTCATAAAGGGGGCCTTACAAAATGTGCATACAATCATGAGGGGTAGACATTGATCATACTCTAACAGTTCTCTGGCCCGTTGTCTGTGGGAAAGTGGCATCCGCTTACCAGTCTCTGCGGTAAAGTAGCATTTGATTACGAGTCACTTGTGAGACAATGGCATTAGAGTGCTAACGGTTTGTAAGAAGCAAACATCCAGCAACATTTGCTTCACTAACAGTAGCAACAGATCCAGATTGTTGCAAACTGCTCAGATAGTATCACTGGGCAATGATACATGCCGGTCACTCGATCGGGCGAAACATATCCTAAGAATCGTCAGATTGAAGCACGAAAATCACAAAAGATAGCCTCGGGAGAAGCAGGCATAACTAGATCTGACCAAGTGGTCAAGAAAAATAGAAACGTTACAACTGATTCCGGTCATATTCCGGTAGAACGGTCAACGCCTTCGATACATTCTGATGCTACTTCGACCCAGCCTATCGAAGATATAGCAAGTCCAGACTCTATCAAAACGCCGTTGGAACCTAGTTTAACAATATCAGATAAAGATTTAGAGTTATCCACGGTCAGAAATACGTTAGGAAAATTCGGCAAAAGTAGTAAAACAGGGCATTCTGGCCCAAGTTCGGTTCATTCCGGTGAGATTCCGGTGATAGAATCACCGATCGCTGGCAAAGGTTTAGCCTTTTTTGCGAAATCATCAGCTCAACCTTCGTGTTTGGAAGAAAGATTTCGAATATTAGACATCCAGAAGGAAGGAAAGCTGTTCGAAACAGAGATCCGAAGCATCCTAAGTCGAAACAGCACACCGGAAAACGCACCATCCGGCGATACAAGTCCCGATAGTTCACCCGATCAATCCCGAGATACAGAAGGAAACCCTGAACCCTTCACAATGAGCGGGCAACACCAACAACAACAACATCAACAACAACAGCTAGGACCGCCAAGGCCACCTCCAACAGGAGTAACCTACACGAAATTCGGTGGATTCCCGGGAGACGACCCAGACGCCCACGTACGAACTTTCGAGATAAGTTATGCAGTTCTTAACCATCCACCAGATCAGGCGTATAAAGCCATTGTTTTTCAATCTACACTGATCAATGAAGCGGCGAGATGGCTCACGGAATATGATATCAATCATTTCGGTACTTACGATGCAGTACGAGATGCCTTTTTACAGCGATTCAGACTAAAGAAGAATCTTGCTGAAATCTTTGAGTATCTACAGAACAACATGCAGAAGGTAAATCAGACCGTCCAGGAGTACGCTACCCTCTTTAGAACACATTTACGGCAGATACCACAGGCTCACGCTAATCTACCTGATGATGTCATCTCTCAATGGTTTATCAATGGATTAACCCCACAACTGAAGCAGATCATGATCATAAGATGTGTCGGAGCTATGACCTTGGATGCCGTCATTGCAATGGCTCTACAGCTAGAATCCAAGGTTGGTGGATTTTCAGAAGACTTGGAATGGTTAAAAACAAACAAAAATATGGCTGAAGATATCACCAGGCAAGTATACTGCACCACATGCAAAAATCCGGGGCATACAAGTGCCAACTGTGCACTGAACCAAGTGTTTTGCGCTATCTGCAACACTATCGGGCACACCACCGGAAACTGTGTCTACAACGCTAGAATACAAGGGACAGCAACCGTCAATGCAGTCATCCAAGAACATGGCCAACCAGTAAATCACTATGTGCCTCCACAACTGAGAAACAATCAACAACAAGGATATCGGAACTACCGAGGACAGAGAAACAACACTTATAATGCCAACCGATGGCAGAATGGACCACCACCGGAAAACCCTGAGTTACCACCTCCACGCTGTCATTTTTGTGGCGAATTCAGCCACATTAGAAGGTTTTGTAAAGACGCAATGGAGTATGATCAAAGAAAGAAGGAACGCCAAAATCCAATGGCCAACATGGTAAAGATTACACCGATCGAGACACAGACTGCTACAGTCCAGACCCGTTCCGGTAAACAACTTCAGCCGGCAGCAGAAATCTTTGAACCAGGGATACAAGAACAACGAAGGATGTATAACAAAGCTAGTCACTGGACCACAACAGAACCACCAGTGTTCCCAGAACCTATTCCGGTGACTCAGGCTTCTTCATCAAAGGACGGAACAACACAAAAGGATGCATCAGTAGGGCCATCATCATCAGTAGAGACAACAGCAGACACTTCTGCGTTAGTAGAAACTTCAAGTCCAAAAGAACAAGACAATCAAGCTCAACAGGCCTGGGAAATTTTGTCCAAGGCATCCATCACGCTGCCTCTAGGCCAACTTCTAGCCTTAGTGCCCGGGATCCGACAACAGTTTCAGCAACAATTCAGCCCAGTACCTTCTTGCATTCCGACGACAGCCGCAGTTCAACCGGAACCTGATGCTGCGATTGATCACGCAGTGCCCTTGATCACAGTATGGTATAAGAATCAGATGATCACGCAGGTATTAATTGATGGAGGCTCAGGCGTAAACATTGCGACCGCAGCGTTATGCAAAAAGCTAGGCTGGACCGAAATTGAACCAGTTCAATTCTTTGTTCAAATGGCGGATCAATCGAGAGTCCATCCTGTAGGACTTGTGCGGAATGTACCCATCACTCTACAAGGTACAACTTTCAAGATGACTTTTGTCATACTAGATCTACCCGAATCCACTTTGGATTACAATCTTCTTTTCGGCCGACCTTGGCTGAAGCATGCGAAGGTAATACAGGACTGGTCTGCACAAGAGCTTACATTCAAGGATGCCCATCGTAAATATGTGGTGAAACTAGATGCTATGCAATCTTGCGAACCTCACGCCAGACCGTACTTTGCTGAACCAGTTCATATGTTAGATGGACTGTCAGATGATGAAGAAGAGCAATTTCTGAAGAGTAATGCTGACTTAATGTCTCTAGGAACTGTTGACCTACAATCCGTCATAGATAACTGGAACACGTCAGTATGTACAGTAGTAGCTATCACCGGAAAGTCGGTCCAGGAAGATACTTCCTCAACCCATGATGACGAATTACAACCACTGTTCAAGCCAACAGATGATACAGAGAAACCTCAACAATTTTATGTTCCAGAAGACCAGCTGATCACGTACAATCTAGGAGATAGAGACCACCCACGACCTGTGAAGATGAGGCAGAACTTACCGGAAACATTTAAGGAGGATTTGATTAAACTTCTTCGCGAATTCGCAGACGTCTTTGCATGGGATTACAAAGACATGAAAGGATTAGATCCGCGCATCTATCAACACAGGGTCATGTTGAAACCGGAAGTGAAACCAAAAAGACAACCCAGCTACAGAATGAACCCCCATTATGCATCACAGGTAAAAGCCGAACTTGATAGACTATTAAAAGTCGGATTCATTGTACCAGTAGAACACGCTGAATGGATCTCACCCATCGTGATCGTGCCAAAGAAAAACAAGCAGTTACGAATCTGTGTGGATTACCGGAAATTAAATGCAGCAACAGTATCAGATCCTTTCCCGATCCCCTTTTTGGATACCATGCTTGATAGAGTCGCAGGTCATGAAATGTATTCATTTTTAGATGGATACAGCGGGTACAACCAGGTTAGAATGGCTGAAGAGGATATACCAAAAACTGCCTTCATTACCAATTGGGGTGTCTTTGCCTGCACAGTAATGTGGTTCGGATTGAGAAATGCACCAAGCACATTTCAAAGATGTATGCAGGAGATATTTTCTCCTTACCTCACCTCTTTCATGCAAGTATATCTCGACGACTTCTCAATCTTTGGGAAGATGATAGCACATTTGTTTCACTTACGATGCTGTTTTCAGAAGTGTCGAGAATATAGACTCTGCCTTAATCCCAACAAATCCATGTTTGCGGTTTCATGTGGCAAACTACTTGGGCATATTGTATCTGCCCAAGGTATCCGAGTGGACCCAGATAAGATTTCGGCGATTTTAGAAGCCCCAATACCCACGGCTCCGAAAGAAGTAATGCGCTTTATGGGACAAATACGGTGGCATGGCAGACACTTGTGGTGGCTTGCTCACCTAGCAGTACCACTGAACAGGCTAATCACAAAGACTCCGAGACAGTTTGAATGGACTGAAGAATGTCAAACTACATTTGATCGACTCAAGTATCTCCTGACGCAAGCTCCAATTTTACAACCACCGGACTGGGACAATCCGTTCCATGTTTTTGTTGACGCTTCAGATATTGCAATCGGCAGTATTCTGATGGAGCAAACAGATAAGTGGTTTCGCCCTGTTTATTACGCCAGTAGAAGACTGGCACCAGCAGAAAAGAACTATTCCACCATTGAAAGAGAATGTCTAGGATTGATTTACTCAATCAAAAAGTTCAGACATTATCTACTAGGCCGGAAATTTACCTTTCATGTGGATCATGCTGCCCTTGTTTATCTAGTAAGACAGCAGCACTTAGGAGGACGATTAGCATGATGGGTGCTACTTTTACAAGAATTCGACTATGATGTCAGTCACCGACCCGGAAATGCACATGCCTTAGCAGATTTCTTATCACGCCTAGATTCCGGTGAAGCTCCGGTAGGAATAGATGACACGACTCCTGCGATTTATAATGCTGAACCACTACCTGATGAGACGCCCAACTTACAAACACCACCTACATACTATGATCAGATTCTAACTTTTCTCACCGAAGGGCGCTTTCCAGCTAAGACTGCCAAGGCGGTTCGAAGAAAAATCGCAGTTTTTAGCCGCCGATTTCGGTTAGTTGCTGGAGAACTATATTATACAGATCATACCGGAATCCTACTTCGCTGTATTCCACCACATGAAGTTAACTCAGTTATCACTTTGGCTCACTCAATTCCTCCCGGTGGCCATTTTGCAGCAGACTTAACTCACCGGAAAATTCTGCAAGGAGGACTCTGGTGGCCAACTATGTACAGAGATATCGCACAGTTTGTTAAACAATGCGATGCTTGCCAAAGAGCTGGTCAGCCTTTACAACGGCATCTTTTTCCCCTGCAACCCATCTTACCATTAGAACCTTTTCAGAAATGGGGTTTAGATTTTATCGGGCCAATTACACCTCCAGCAGTATCCAGTAACAATCGATACATACTGACTTGCACAGATTACGCAACTAGATGGGCAGAAGCTTGGGCTTTGCGGTCTGCTACAGCAGTTACGGTAGCAAAATGTCTACTCACGGATGTCTTCCCACGATTTGGGTTACCACTGGAAATTGTCTCAGATCAAGGCACTCATTTTGTAAACAATTTAATGAAGGCACTCACACAGTCCTTCCAAGTCACACATAAATTTAGCTCTCCTTATTATCCACGTGCCAATGGATTGGCTGAAAGTACAAACAAATCACTGTTAAACATCCTCCGGAAATTGATCATGGAAGCACCGGAAAGATGGGATCAACTACTACCTGCAGTATTATGGGCATACCGAACTACATATAAAGTAACAACAGGCTTGACACCTTTCAAGCTAGATTATGGCTTAGAAGCAATCGCTCCCATGGAAGTAGTCATCCCAAGTTTGCGGGTAGCAATCACTCAGAAGATGCTACCAGAATCTTCACTGACAGCACGAATGGACGCACTCAGAGAACTTGATGAGCACCGATGGCTCAGTTTTTTAACTATGCGCGAAGTTCAACTAAGGCAAGCTAAGACACACGATCGATATTTGAAGACGCCAATCTTTTCGGTAGGACAGCTTGTACTCTTCTATAACGCAAAATTGGATAGAGCAGCAGGAAAGTTCAAATTACGGTGGTTCGGCCCTTTCAAGATCTCAGCACAAATCGGTCCTGCAACTTTTTGGTTGACTACGTTGACCGGAAATCCACTTCCAAAGGTAATTCATGGGTCGAAGCTGCGACCGTATTATCCCACTACTAGTACGCATTAAATTACTCAGCGGCGAACCACGTTCTGTATAAATTTTTGCGTTTTTCTCTCTTTTCGCTGTGTTTAGTACAAATCTTTAGGTTACCAGCCACCCCTCCCTACCGGTCACTCAACTACGCACGCCAGCACGCAGACAATATTATTCCCGCACTGCACAATGATACCGACCCCCCCCCACTGTGTTCTCCTTCTGTAACCCTCTCGGCGCACCAAGAAACACTATTGTGTTTTGATGGAGAGTGTTAATCTCCAAAAGAACAACCTACTCTTGTGATTAGAGCACCTCTATACCAAGAGTAAGTCAAAACCTTCACTAAATTAGAGGTCCAATCTCCAAATTATCAAAATTGAGAAAATCTGTGAAGAAGATAAAACACAGAAAAGTCTGCTGCACTATTTCCTCACATTGACCTATCAAATGTGTAAAGTTTTTGATGAAACTTTGTACGAATCATCTCCTAAAGATTGTGCATCACCTCCAAGTTGAATTACTTCAAAAGCTTCAGTATAACTTGAGAAATCAACTTCACAAGTTACCTATGTCCAAATCTGTACTTCTGAGAAGTCGATTTGACACCCCTAACTTCTTAACTTTGGTTCTCATAATGTCGAACCCGTTTTACAAAATGCTTCTAGCCATAAGTAGCTTATCTTTCAACTTAAAGATTAAGCCCTCACTCATGCAAAACTTTAAACTGTGCTAGGAGAAATGATCAAAACATTAACTTCGAAATCTGCGCCTATTTTAGGAACCTGTGAACACACTTCACATATGAATGTTCCTACACTTAATTCTCTAAGCCTGACTGCAATTAGAAGCTAAAACTTTGTACAGAGGTCAAGCACCTTCCAACTTAGACTTGTACAAAAGCATTTCATGATTGATCTACTGTAGAAGGAGAACACGCAGAAACATCGGGCGCAAGATTTTCAATTACTCAGAAAAGTTTACAACTGAGTGATGAGAGCTAACTCAACTAACTTTTCTCTATCTCATGACTTCTAACTTCCTCAATCTTGGCTTCTAACTCTTGTCACATATGCTCTCATACATGCCCCGACTTTTCTCAAAGTATTTATAGATAATTTGTACAAGATTCTTACTCAAACAAAGATCTAAGTCACCTATGACTATACTAATGTACATATGTGTACACTTCTCTTATGCTCTGAATATGTCTTTCTTCCAAGCTTCAATAGTTGATCCTTCCTTCACTCTTTAACCTTCCAAGCCTTCAATTGGTGATTGATCTGCACCAACAGCTCCCCCTCAATCATCAATTGAGGTCTTCACTATCTTCTTTATACCTGCCATGTCTTTGAACCTTTGTAACTTTGGTCCATCCAAGCCTTTTGTAAGCATATCAGCTATCTGATCTTTTGTTGAAGTATGGATTACTTCAATCTCTTTATCCATCACCTTCTCTCTTAGAAAGTGATACTGAATCTCAATGTGTTTGGTCCGGGCATGAAAAACAGGATTAGCAGCTAAATACAATGAACTCATGTTATCTCCATATATAATTGGTACCCCATGCATAATGTCAAGACTCTTCATCAAGGTCTTGAGCCAAATTACTTCTTTTGCTGCTTCAACCATGCTTTTATACTCAGCTTCTGTAGAAGACAAAGCAACTGTATGTTGCTTCGTAGAACACCATGAGATTAACTTATCTCCCACATAACACATGTATCCATAGGTTGATCTTCTATCATCTGGATTACCTGCCCAATCTGCATCACTATAAATTTTGATATTTGTATCTGAGGTAAACCCATAATACAAACCTTCATTGAGTGTACCCTTAATGTACCTCAATACCCTTTGTCCTGCAATCCAATGTTCTTTCCTTGGGCAATGCATGAATTGAGACAAAACTCCTACTGCATATGATAAATCAGGTCTAGTTAGAGTAGCATAGATAAGGCTACCAACCAAACTCTGATATTGTCTCATGTCCTTGAATTCTTCACCTCCATACTTACTCAATTTGTGATTCACCTCCATTGGTGTAGGTGCTACCCTGCAATCATCCAGTTTAAACTTGATTAACAAGTTCTTCAAATACCTTTCTTGGGTCACAAATACTCCATGTTGAGTATATGTAATCTCCATGCCCAAGAAATATGACAAGTCTCCCAAGTCACTTATCTTGAACTCCTTTTCCATTTGCCTCTTGAGCCTTTGTATTCCTTCTTCATCTGTACCTGTAAGGATTATATCATCAACATATATGCACATGTATATGAAACCATTATCACTTGCTTTGATAAGCAAGCTACTATCTGCTTTAGACACCTGAAAACCAAGTTCTTTTAGGAACTTCACAAGTCTATAGTTCCATGCTCTTGGGGCCTGCTTCAAGCCATACAAAGCTCTCTTGAGCTTACACACATGATCTGGATATTTTTTATCTCTGAACCCTTGAGGTTGCTCCATGAATACATCATCTGAAATGTAACCATTCAAAAAAGCATTCTTCACATCAAGTTGACATAACTTCCAACCTTTACATGCAGCAATAGCAATGAGTGTCCTTATAGTTGTCATCTTTGCCACAGGACTATAGGTCTCATCATAATCAACACCATAAGTCTGAGCAAACCCTTTGACAACAAGTCTAGCTTTGTATCTAGACACACTTCCATCTGCAAACCTTTTTGTCTTGTAGACCCACTTGCATCCAATAATCTTCTGACTATTTGGTTTTGGAACCAAATCCCAAGTTTGATTCTCCAATAGTGCATCATATTCTTCCTGCATAGCTTTCTCCCATTTTTCCTTACCTTTTGCCTCTTCATATGTAGAAGGGTCTTCATCTGTATTCACCATATAAGCATAATCTTTTGTGGCTAGAAATGAAGTATCATAACTATACCTTGTAGGTTGCCACCTATTTCTTGTTGACCTTCTGAGTTCTCCACTCCTTGAGGTTTCTGGCTCTTCACATTCAGGATCAAATCTTGGTGTCTCTTCCACTTCATCCTGCACTTCATTATTCTCTTGCTCATCAAATATCTGAACTTTTGATTTACCTTTTCTTTGACTCACTTCTTCTTCATCACCTGTATTGATTTTGATTGTACCTGTATACCAAGTGCTTTGTTCATCAAATGTAACATCTTTAGAAACCATAAATTGTTTTGTTGATGGACTCCACAATCTATAGCCCATCTGCTTGTCATCATAGCCAATGAAAACATACTTTTCAGCTTTAGGCTCCAACTTATGCCTTAATTGTGATGGCACATATGCATATGCCACACATCCAAAAACTCTGCAATGATCCAAGGTAGGTCTTTTACCCCACCAAGCCTCATATGGTGTCATACCCTGCAAGGCTTTACATGGTAACCTATTGACCAAATAAGTGGCTGTATTTACAGCCTCAGCCCACAAATAATTAGGGCAATTTTTCTCCTTCATCATGGATCTTGCAAACTCAACAAGAGTTCTATTTCTCCTTTCTGCAACACCATTTTGTTGAGGAGAGTACCTGCAAGTAACTTCTCTTTTTATACCTGCATTCCATAAGTAATCACTGAACTCATTTGAGAAATACTCTCCCCCTCCATCTGACCTTAGTCTTTTCAACTTATGACCTGTAATTCTTTCTGCATATGCATGATAGTGTTTAAATGTATTAAACACTTCTGACTTATCTTTAATCACATAGATAGTGATCCATCTAGTAGCATCATCAACATAAATCACATAATACCTTGATCCATTTATACTGAAATCTTTTGATGGTCCCCACACATCTGTGTGTACCAACTCAAGCTTCTCTGAGTGCATAAAACCATGCTTGGAGTAAGAGTTCTTATGAGCCTTACCTAATTGACATGCCTCACATTTGTATGTCATATGTTGACCTGCAACATTAGGCAATCCAAGCACTGAACCATTGTTAACCATATCTTTAATACCTCTTTCATTGAAATGTCCAAGCCTCTTGTGCCAAAGATCTAACTCAGAGATCTTATGTCCTCCATATGTGAACATAGCATGACCAATATTGCCTTGAATCTTCAATGTAAATAATCTTCCTTCCTTTTTCCCTGAAACAATCTGTTTATACCCTTGGCTAGGGTCTTCCACATATACTCCATCATTAGTGAACCTTACTTCATATCCCTTTTCAACAATTTGTCCTACACTTATCAAATTCTTAGGGATTGTAGGAACATACAAGACCTTACTCAATAATGTGCTTCCATCCTTGGCCTTCACTGATCCAATTGACTTCACATTATGCTTTGTGTTGTCACCTGTTTGAACAACATGATTAAAAACTTTACTCTCCAAATCAGTCATCAAAGATATGTTACCACTCAGGTGATTGCTACATCCTGAGTCAATGTAGAAGACTCTTTGATCTTCATTCTGCCTTTCACAAGTTGCATTCATTATCAATGTTGAATCTTCCTTTTGATCTGAAGCATAATTGTAGTAGGTGTTGTTGTATTGTTGACTTTGGAATCCTCTACCTGCATTTCTTCCAAAGTAATTCCTTCCACCTCTACCTCTGTAATTACCTCTTTGATTTCTGCCACCTCTTCCTCTTGAATTATAATTTTGATTGTATCCACCATTATTCTGATTATTATGCCAACAATCATTAGCTAAGTGATTTGTCTTACCACAAATCCAGCAAGCTTTGCCTCCATCTTTGTTGTTCCTGCCTCTTCCTCTACCTTTGCCACCTCCTCTTCCTCTTAGGAAGTTGGCTTGAGTAGTTGTTCCTTCATCTTCACCTGCTTGTTGTTTTCCTTTGCTATTCTTCTTCTTGTCCTTTGAGTACATTGCATGACCTGCACTCTTGTCACCATCTCCTTTAACATCCTGCTCAAATGTTAGCATATGACCTAACAATTGATTTAAATCAGGAGTGAAATGGTCAAGTGATAACTCTGTAGACAAAATGAATGGCTTCCATTTGTCATCACCTCTCAAACCTGTAAGGATTTGCCTTACCAATTTATCCTCCTCAATGTCCTCATCAACAGCTCCTAAAGCATCTGCAATATCTTTCATCCTTGTTACATAGTCTGAGATGGATTGAGAGGCCTTCTTTTTGAAGGTAGTAAACTCTGCCCATAAGGATGCCTTCCTTGACTTTGTAGTGTTCTGGAAATGCTCCTCCAAAGCATTCCATATATCAGTTGCACTTTCAAGACCTCTAATATGAGGTAACAAGTAATCATTGACTCCCATATAGATAATGCTCCTAGCTTGAGCATCTTTCTTCATCCAACTTTTCAGATCTGCTAACTCTTCCCTAGTTGGAACACTAGGATCTCTGAACTGTGGCTTCTCTTCTTCTCCTGTGATATAAGCAATTAAATCTTTGCTCATAAGATGAGCTTCCATCCTCATTGACCATGCAGGATAGTTTTCCCTATCCAATTTCTCTATCTGTAGAGAATCTCCCATCTTGTGTCCACCTGTGTATTGAAATCTTCAAGCTTTACAAATAATGTATGTACCTTTACTTCGAATTAGACTCCTTTTGCCTTTCTTGATGTCGAGTAAACTTCTCCTCAGCCTTTTGACTCCAAGCTTTCACTTCTTAGTTCTTCAAATGTTGAACTTCTTGAATCTGCAGCAGTCGGGACCTTCCTTTCCTTGATTTTGATGTCTCCTGCTCTGATACCACTGATGGAGAGTGTTAATCTCCAAAAGAACAACCTACTCTTGTGATTAGAGCACCTCTATACCAAGAGTAAGTCAAAACCTTCACTAAATTAGAGGTCCAATCTCCAAATTATCAAAATTGAGAAAATCTGTGAAGAAGATAAAACACAGAAAAGTCTGCTGCACTATTTCCTCACATTGACCTATCAAATGTGTAAAGTTTTTGATGAAACTTTGTACGAATCATCTCCTAAAGATTGCGCATCACCTCCAAGTTGAATTACTTCAAAAGCTTCAGTATAACTTGAGAAATCAACTTCACAAGTTACCTATGTCCAAATCTGTACTTCTGAGAAGTCGATTTGACACCCCTAACTTCTTAACTTTGGTTCTCACAATGTCGAACCCGTTTTACAAAATGCTTCTAGCCATAAGTAGCTTATCTTTCAACTTAAAGATTAAGCCCTCACTCATGCAAAACTTTAAACTGTGCTAGGAGAAATGATCAAAACATTAACTTCGAAATCTGTGCCTGTTTTAGGAACCTGTGAACACACTTCACATATGAATGTTCCTACACTTAATTCTCTAAGCCTGACTGCAATTAGAAGCTAAAACTTTGTACAGAGGTCAAGCACCTTCCAACTTAGACTTGTACAAAAGCATTTCATGATTGATCTACTGTAGAAGGAGAACACGCAGAAACATCGGGCGCAAGATTTTCAATTACTCAGAAAAGTTTACAACTGAGTGATGAGAGCTAACTCAACTAACTTTTCTCTATCTCATGACTTCTAACTTCCTCAATCTTGGCTTCTAACTCTTGTCACATATGCTCTCATACATGCCCCGACTTTTCTCAAAGTATTTATAGATAATTTGTACAAGATTCTTACTCAAACAAAGATCTAAGTCACCTATGACTATACTAATGTACATATGTGTACACTTCTCTTATGCTCTGAATATGTCTTTCGTCCAAGCTTCAATAGTTGATCCTTCCTTCACTCTTTAACCTTCCAAGCCTTCAATTGGTGATTGATCTGCACCAACATGTTTTTTGTGATTGTGTGTGTTATCTCAGTATTCTGTGTTTTCTGTAAGTGTGCTTGTGAACACCATGGAAGCACTAGCCAACTACGCTGCTTTCCGTGAAGGAATCCCTACAGACGTAGGCGAATACCTGCGTTGCCGAGGGTTGGCCAACTTCGCTGAGTTGCCGTGGCACTCAGTGGAAGCCCATCCCTTCTCCGCACAGATCATCCACGCCATCGCCCAACTCCCCATCACCGAACGACAGTGGATCTTCCCTTCCCTCCCATCTAGAACCGTCATCACCTTCCAAGCCTTCTCTGCAGCCTACCGCCTCACCCCACAAGGCCACGAAACCGGCCCTAGCATTCCTGTCGCCCGCATGACCGCACTATTCCCCCGCTCCTCATCAAACGAATACGCCATTCTCTGCCGCCCGGAACCCGAATGATCCGCCCTACAATTCCTAGTAGCAATCCTCAACCTGCAAAAACGAACATATGGCATCTCTCGCCCCTTCTACTCCGCCGTAGACTTAGCTGCCCGCGAACCTGTAAATTTTGCCTCTTACTTTTTCCTTAGGATCCATAAGGAATGTGTAGCTATAGCAAAGCAGCTTCAAAAGGGTACCACCCCACGCTCTTGCCTTCCCCACATCGTCTCCTTCCTCTTCCCAACCATTCTCGCAGCACAACCCCCACCCACTGGCCCCACACTTAGGCACGAAGAATCCACACAACCGATCGATGACACTGAAGAAGAAGACAAAGAGATTAATCAACTCTTCCGCACCAAGCGAATTCGGATCAGCTCCTCGGAAAGTGAAGTACCTGGATCCGCCGGAAAAGATCAGGACACCAAGCAGGACGACCAAGAGGAGACATACCATGACACTGCCACTTCAATACACAACGACACCTTGACGGAGCAACCAGACCAGCCGGATCAAGCAGAGACAGAAATAGTGTCCACTGAAAAGGAATCCGAGCATCACCAGGACGAACAGGAACCGGCCACAAAAGCACTGGATCAACTCATCGAAGCCATCAATCATACAGAAACCGTACAACCAACAGTCGCCAAGGTAAACACCTCCGATACCGTTCTCCCTATGCCACCTCCTGTCAACACCTCCCCCCCACCGGAACCACCCCGCCAACCCATCACTGAACCCGCAGCATCCTCCTCTTCCTCCCCTAACTACTCTCCGCCAAACTCCCAGCAACTACTCACAGACACATCCTCTCAACCTCGTCATCCTCCACCACCACCGCCACACAACGCATTTGCGGAACTAGCCGTCATGGGGCAGTTCCTCATGCAATTGTCACACCAGCTACCTGCACATTTTAAGCAAGTCACGGACAACCTCAAGCTAGAATACCAGCACAAGGTCGATACCCTGGAAGCCGACATCACCCCCCTCCAGGAAGAAATTGATGCCGTAAAGGCCGAGAATCATCAGCTACAGACACAGCTAGCAGAACTCCAAGCAAGATTTTCGACAGACCAGACGCTAGTACAACAACGAGATGCAGCCCTAGAGCAGATAGCTGCCAAAGACCAACTCATACAAGACGCACATGAGGAAATTCGAGCCGTGAAGGCCGCCCTTCAAGAACAAGAAGATATCAACGCATCTCTCGAAGAATTGATCGCTGACACGAAGACTCAATTACAAGAAACCACCCAGAAGATGCAAGACCAACAGAAAGAAGCCGACCAAGTCCAAGAGCAGTTACGGCGAGCCGAAGAATGCGCAAATGAAGTAAACAGTATCCTAAAACGCCAGTTGATACGGGAAGGCCAATATCTCAAAGGTATTGACAGGACGCGCGGAGAACGAGATTCACTGAAGAAAACTCTGGATTTCCAAACCCAGCAGTTTGAACGCCAAGACAACCAAATACGCAACCAAAAGGAGTGTATCAGAGAGATGCAGACCAAACTAACTGAAATAACGACAGCCCGAGATGCGGCATTAGCCAACGAATTTTATCTCCAGGAGGCTTTTCTTCAAACCCAAGCCGAAATTTTGTTAAATCAAGCCATAGCCCTCAGTGCAGTCAGAACCGACGCCCAATTATTAGAACCTACCACCTTAGTGCAAATGTTAGAAACCCTCAAAAAGAAAATTACCCCAACATTTAGGCTCGCCCGAAGTATGTACTTAGAAGGTCTAGTATCCGAACCATAGGAACTTGCGGGTTCGAGTCCACCGTGCGTGCCAGTGTTAGACGGCCGTCGAACAAAGGACAATTGTACTTAGACAGAGGGTTTTAATGTAGAAAGAACCCTTCTGGAAGTACGCGGTAAAGAAAGATTCGCGCAAGCCTTGTAATAAAATTCTATTTAAAGCAATGAAAAGAACGGCAGAGGGACCAGAGAAGGAGCCCCCCGTTTTTGGGAGTTGCGAGTGTATTGTGAGAGCCCTGATTTGGGATTAACTCTTCTACTGTGTGTAGGTAGGCGTTAACGAGTAGAGTATCTTGGCTCTGTCCTGTTCTGCGTGCCTTATCTGTGTAATCGTTTGACTGCGTATGCGTGATACACTGTGGTGTTGCGAGTCGGTACTGCGATTTTGAGATTCTGTTCGATAACGAGTTAAGATATCTTTGATTATGCGTAAGGTGTTAGTGTGTTGTCTATCTGCTATTTCTTCGATGGAATAGGTAAGCGTGAAGAATGGACATGAGTTGCTATGATTCTCTGTAAGTGACTGAGTCGGTATTATAGTCTGTGTTCAAAGGTCATGCCGGTAATGTCTAAGTACGCGTAGAATAATGTTGCGACACGTCTTGCGGTCAGTAGATATTACGGGTTGAAGGTAGATACACGATAAGTCTGTGAACTGACAAGAAGAATTGTGTGTTATGATCTTGTTAAGTTACTAAAAGTATTGGACTGTCATCTCGGACTACTGCTCAACTACTATGGCAGGAACAGTCTGGGAGCTCTAAGTCCAGCACGTTGGTCTAGTTGAAGTTGTTCAGGAGCAAAACTGAGCTAAGACGTGAAAACCATAACTACGGTTGAGTGAGGAGTTGGGAAAATAGTACAGGGCCTCTGTCAACAGACCCCTACCACTCCCAAGGACCCACATGGTTAGAGTCAATTTATTTTGCGGTAAGATTGAGTATAGAGAAAGAGAGACTCGGAAATATCTGGTACGCAGGTGTGGAACCAGATTCTGGAGTCTCTGAAGGTTTGTTGTTTTAAACTAGTAATTAACGGCTGCGGTAGGTAGTTAACAGTTAAGTTAATAGTAAACGATCTTACCTTTAACAACACACTCTTGGAATTCTCTTTCAAAAATTCGAGTATTGGGTAATGGCAACGTAGGTTTTTCCAAGGTCTGTTGAGCGACTTCTATTAATTTTTTGCAGATCTCCAACCTCTCTTTTTCTAAGTCACCTCTAGGATATTCTCTTTCATGTTGTTCTATGGTAGGTCCTGCTCTTATTCGTGCCTTGTATGCCTGAATCCACATGGCTAATTCTTCAGGCATGGGATCTGCTAAAACTCATCCTACCTCTTCTTTTTTACACTTTCCATTTTTATTTTCTTCTTCAAATATCGGTTCCTCTTTTAGATTTTGTTCGCTCTTCTCATTTTCCTTCTTCTGCAGTAACTTCTTTTCTTTTATCCTATCTCTACGGTTCTTCCATCTTTGTGTCCGTTTACTTACAATACTTTTCTTAGGCTCTTCCGAGTCTTCAACTCTTTGAGGTGTAGGTGGGTTTGCCTCTTTGTAGCTTTGATTTTGTTCCTCTACCTTTTCTGTGGTCTCTCTAGCTTTGGCTCTTGTTATTGCTTTCAACGGTACAGTGTATTCCTTATCGCTCCCTGATGATTCGATTACTTCCATCACATTGATTTGCACATTGGATGTAACCTTGTTGGGGTTCTTGGGACAATCTCTGAAAAGGTGTTCCTTACCACAATCACTATAGTATCCTTCCCAGACTCGCTGTGGTGGTGGTGGTGGGTTTGGTAGTGTACACTTTGATATAATGATCACCTCCGCATCTATAACATGGTCCTCTAGGTACAGGCGGTCTGTTCATAGGTCGGGGGGGGGGGGGGGGGGGTATGGGTGCCCTAGGGGCTGTGTACATTAATGACACATAGTCCTGCTCATATCCGTAGGAACTATCTGGTACTTCCATGCCATAGGCATATGGTTCGTACAGTTCTCCATGTTCTATCATAGAGCTTTCATAAGTGGAATATGCTCCTTGACTATGGTCGTAGGATGGGTCATATGATTCACTACTAGTCAATGGTGCGGCTAGGACTATAGCTCTCTCTAAGTTTTCTTCAAGTTGAGCTATTTTCACCGGGACAACATTCTGAGGGTGGGGTGGTTGTTTTCCTAACACTGGTTGTGGTTGAGTGTATCCTTGATAAGCATACGGCCGTGGTACTGGAGCTTGCTGCTGATATGTGGGATATCTAAAGGCTTCACCTTCTTGATCTCTCTGAGGGTATCCGTAAGGTCTCATGACAGGTTGCATGGGTCTTGATTGCCTATTGTAAGGACAATTTTCTGTGTTGTGATTTGTATATTTTTGCTCAATACTGCAATACTGCAGAGGTCCTGGAACGGTTGGTCTATTGTAAGCATAAGCAGGTGGTGGGACTACTCCCCTAGTGCACAAGTGAGAGGGATGATCACCTCCGCACTGCATACATCTTCTAAGCATGGGCACTCTGATTGGGTTATTGGGGAAGTTCCTCTGTCCTTGAACGTGTAGTTTCTTTGCTACTAAGTCGGCTATTTCCTCTACATTGTTTTTAGGGTTTGATGTGCTACTGGCTGAATCCTCACTTTTCAAGCTACCTTGAGGTATTTTCAGGTCTTCTGCTAGGTTGTCTTCTAGGTCTATACATTCCTTCATACATTCTTGCAAGGTTTGAACTCTTTTCACGTATACCAGAGATCTTAATGATCCATTCAATAATCCTTCCAGAAATAATGATACCATTTTGTTCTGGGTGGGTCTCTCTTCCACTGGGCATCTATCCACATATTGCTTGAATCTTCTTGCTGCCAATCTCATTGATTCTATAGGAGCTTGCTTAAAGCTATGGATCAATGATGACGAGTTGTTTTTAATTCCAAACTTAGTGAATTCCTCAATCATTTCTTGATAGGCTTGTTCCATGTTTTGAAAATTATTAGGGTCTAATGGTTGGAACCATGCTAATGCCGTGTCTATCAAGGTTAGACCAAAAGATTCGTATTGGATAAAAAAATCCTCTACTTGTTCGGCTCTGATTACTTGTTTGAATTCTGCTATATGATTGTAAGGTTCACTAGAGCCATCATAGTGATTTCTCATGCATTTGGCCACTTGAATTGGCCTTAATCTTCTTCCTATTTCATGCGGTCTAGGCATCACTGGAAAAATTGGTCTCCCTATGGGTATACCAGGTCCTCTTGCTACAGGTGGTCTGACTGGGGCAAGAATTCCATGTCTTGGATCCACAGGTGGTTGAGGCCGGTAATTAGGGTTATTTGCAGGCATTGCAAACTGCACATGTGGTCTGACGGGGATTTGTGTTTGTTGGGTTTGTTGTGTTTGTCCTGACTGCTGATATGAGTCATTTTGAGATGTTCCAAGTGGGTTTCGTGAAGTAGTGGCTTGGGCCCTAGGGGGAAACACAGGAATATTCTGATATTTCAACTCGGCTCTTTCTGACTCTGTTAGGGGCCAATACCTTCTCTGATTCTTATCCAAATATGTGATGATGGAGGGGAAGTCAGGATCTTGTAACTCATATATGGTAACTGGATTGGGGGCTGCTTCCCATATTGATGAGTGGGCTCTAAGGAGATGTTCCATTCCATTGATCAAATACACATCCATTAAGGAGTCGTCTTGGGGAATCAGGTCTCCTCTCCAAACCCTAACAACAGTAGATCTCCCTCTAGGTGTGGTCACTCGCTCTTCATTTCCTTCTTCATTAGGGTTATGAGCATTGTTTTCTTCCCCAAGTTCATTAATGTTTTCAGGGTGTTCGGTAACCACATACTGGATGTCCCTTTTATCCAAATAAAATCCTCTGGTATACTTGACTGCTGGCCTAGGCACTATGTAAGCCTCTGAAGCTTTCTTCAGTCTGGCCACTAATCGGTTTAGACCATCTAAATAAATAGGGATCTCATTCTAGTTGGTGTTCACATATTCCAAAGATGTCCTATATTCTCCCTCAATGATTGACATCATGCCAATCATTGGCACGGTATTTTGCATGTCCTCTGAAGCCATAGGAATTTCTTCTTCTGACTCACTAGAGGTCTCAAAATAATGTGAGCGGCTACTTGGTTCTGCTACACTCCCTACATAAGACATCACACTTCTTTGGCTTCCTAGGGTTCTTCCGAACCTCAGGTTCATCCACTTAACAGCTCTGATCAACCCTTGCTAACCTCTGAATTCTTTACTATGGGTCAGAATTCTAGAGAAATTTGGCTGGAAGATGTCTGAAAAAGAAAATCTCAAGTCACGATACTTGGCTCCAAAATTTCACGATACTCCACCTTTGGCCAGAAACGATACACGATACTTCAGGAAAGACGATACACGATACTTGATCTGGGAGCACGATACACGATCTCTGAAGGACTCGATACACGATACTGGGCCAGAAGTCACGATACACGATATCTGGGTTCTCACGAGACTCGATACCTGAGCTAAACGATACTCGATGCTTTAGAAACCACAATGCACGATACTTGGTCCAAAAATACGATACACGATACCTCACTACGCGATACTCGATATCTGGACATAGACGATACTCGATACACGATACTTGGTGAAGTATCACGATCGACAACCATATGATACTCGATACCTCAGAAATCACGATACACGATACTCCTCCGAAGCGATACACGATATCTGGGTGCACACGATATGCGATACGCGATACACGATAAGTATCGCAATACTCGATACTTCACGGAAAACGATACTCGATAGTTCAGCTCATACGATACTCGATACACGATACTTGGTGAAGTATCGCGATCGGGCAACGACAATACACGGTCTGAGGGAAGTATCACGATCGGTCCAAAACACGATACACGATATACGATCTTTGGGAAATATCGCGATACTCAACCACAAGAGATCACGATACTTGTCAGGTATCGCGATACTCGACCGCAGGAGAACACAATACTTGACCCCTATTTCAAATTTTTTGCTAGATTTTTTTGGGTTTTGAATGAATACAGATGTTTTCCAGGTTCTTCTACCCTCTCCTCACTCTCTGTATCACCCAAAACACCCTTTCTACCCCCTATAAGTCCCTCACGATACCTGTCGCAGATCGTTTTACACTGATATCTAATTTTTGAGTGAGGAAAATGATTAGCAGACTGAATGGCTCACCTTAAAAGCTCTTTCCCAAATCTCCTCTCACCCTCTCTAGCTCCGCGCAGCTCTCGATCGCTTGGCTTATCAGAACGCAATACTCGGCTGGAGACTCCTCACGATACTTGCTCAAAAGACAAGTGATTTACAAATGGCATTTTTTGGGCTTTTATACTTGGAATTTTCATACTCACAATAATAAATTAAAAAAAAAACTCAATTGAACAATGACTGAAAACTACTCTAATGACTTGACCTACTCCCTCACTTCTCCTACTCTACTCATTCTACTCACTTCTTTAGACTAACAACTCACTACACACACTCCAAGAGTGAGAAGTAGTAAGTGCGGCTGAAAGTGACTTACCAAAGAAGAGAAAATCACTACTCCTCCTCTCACTTCAATGCAAAAAGCTACTTACCATCACACGAATGCCTCGGTTTGATTCGACACTCCCCGGCAATGGCGCCAAGAAACGTGTGTACCTAAGAACCAACTTAGGGACTTGCGGAGAAAGAGACTGTACCTCAATCCCCCTCAAGTACATATAGTGGGGATTCACGCTTTAATTATCAATCCGATGAGTATACAAACCTAGCGGAGTGTATGAAGACATGCATTCAAATGATGATCAATGCAAATGAATTACTCAAAGAGTGCAAACAAGGCAAAGACTAATCCTAACAAGCTTCAACTGTCAGTCATGGTGTCACGATACTTGGAACAGTAGCCAATAGTAAATTGAGCTTTTCTCTCAGCTCCAAACTCCAAATATAGCAAATAGGATATGCATTTCAAAGCTCTCGAGAAGACGCATCCAATGGCGGTATTTTCACTCAATTATGACACTTCTACTTCAAGTTATGAGCAAAATACTGAGTCATGGGAATGACCTCCCTACACTTCAGCACTTCCTACACTTCGCACACACCTTAATAACAGCAAACAAACACTTTCATGGATAGACAACACTTCCTAACACTCTTTTCAAGCAACACACATGCATACAAGCTCACAAAGAAGATGATACAGAGAGGAAAAGACACAAATTCAAATTTCTGTGCTCTTGATTCTCACAATGGCAAAAAGTCTTTACAAAGAGTCACAAATTGACTTATATACTTGTGCAATAAAAATGGTCCTTTCACACAAGAGACCGGCACTTTATTCACTAAAGGACTAATTTCCTACTAATTTACATGGGTAAGTTTCTAATCTTCTGTGGGGATGCATCTAGAGGACTCCTCTAGTGCATTTACATAGGAAAATATATTACAAGAATGGTTATAATACAAAAATTGGGAATCCAAATCGGAAAAATTTTGGGGCCCGTCTTTTTATCTGCCTTGTGCTCTCTTTAGCTCTGCAACATCATCTGATATGTATCCTTTCAAGAATGCATTCTTTATATCTAGTTGACTCAGAGTCCATCCTTTTGAAACTGCAATAGCATTGATTGTCCTTATAGTTGACATCTTAGCTACAGGAGTGAATGTCTCATCATAATCTATGCCATGAGTTTGGGCATAGCCTTTCACCACGAGTCTAGCTTTGTATCTATCTATACTTCCATGTGCAATCCTTTCTCCTACTTGATCTCCTTGGTTCACATTCTTCACGTATGTCTACATACACCTCTTCATCAAATATAGGAACTTCTTCATTTCTTCTTATTAATCCACTTCTAGATGTACTTGCTTGCATATACTCTTCATCTCCATTCACTTGTACACTTGATTTTCCTTTCTCACATCTTCTTACCTCTTCTGCAAATTCTTCAATTGTATGACTTTGATCTGCATACCAACTTTTCTGTTCATCAAATGTAACATCTCTAGAAACAAGAAATTGTTTGGTTAGAGGATTCCACAACCTATTACCCATCTATGTTTCATCATAACCAATGAACACATATTTTTTTGCATTTGGTTCAAGTGTATGTCTAAGTTGTGATGGCACATAAGCATATGCAATTGATCCAAACACTTTACAATGATCTAGTGTTGGTTTCTTACCTCACCAAGCTTCATATGGAATCATTCCATTTAGAGTTGTACATGGTAATCTATTCACAAGATATGTAGCTATGTTTACAACCTCAGCTCAAAATAATTTGGACAATTCTTCTCCTTCACCATAGCTCTAGCAAACTCAACCAAAGTCCTGTTTCTTCTTTCTACTACACCATTTTGTTGTGGTGTATACCTACATGTTATTTCTCTCTTAATACCTACATTCCAAAGATAATCATTGAACTCTTGGGAGAAGTATTCTCCCCCTCCATCAGATCTCAGTTTCTTAAGCTTTTGACCTAAGACTCTCTCAACATATGCATGAAAATGCTTGAAAGCTCCAAACACTTTTGATCTCTCCTTCAAAATATATAGAGTTATTCATCTTGTAGCATCATCAATGAAAAGAACATAATACCTTGAGCCACTGATAGATCCTTCTTTTGTTGGTCCATATACATCTGTATGAATGAGCTCTAGTACTCCATCATGTTTGAATCCTTTCTTCTGAAATGGTAACTTGTGTGCTTTTCCATCTGAAATGCTTCGCATTTATAAATCATATGTTGACTCTGCACATTTTGTAATCCTAGTACATACTAATTTGCAACCATAGCTTTAATTCCTCTTTCATTGAAATGACCTAATCTCTTATGCCAGAGATCAAGTTTTGTAATCACTCCTTCACCATGTGTGAGCAAAGCTTAACCAATGTTCCCTTGCATTCTTAAAGTAAAGAGTCTACCTTCTTTCTTACCACAAAGAATCTGATTATATCCATTATCTAGATCTTCGACAAATACTCCTTCATTTGTAAATCTGACTTGAAAAACTTTTTCACCTATCTGTCTCGAACTAGTCAAGTTTTTAGGTATTGTGGGAACATACGAAACATGGTTAGAAAATCTGATCCACTCTTGCATTTCACTTTTCTAATTGAATGTGCACTATGTTTTGTATTATCACCTATTTGAACTGTATGACTAGAAATGCCTTTTTTCAATTTTGACATCAATTCTATGTTTCTTGACAAATGATTAGAACATCCAAAGTCAATGTAAAATACCTTTAGATCTTCTGTATCTGATGTGCTGATAGAATACATCATCAATGATGTATGACTTTCATTATGTGTGTCATTTGCATAATTGTAGTAGGTGGTGTTGTAGGATTGATTCTATCCCCAACTTCTTCCTCCACCTCTACCATAGCCTCCTCTTTAATTTTGTCTACCTCTCTGAGAATAAATTTGATATCTTCCACCTTTGCCTCTGCTATTGTTATTCTAATTTTGATTTGATCCTTGCTGATTATGCCAGCAGTCATGAGCCAAATGATTACTCAATCCATAAATCCAACAAGCCTTCTTATTGTTATTCTAATTACCTCTTCCTCTTCCAAAATGTCTTGCTCTTCCTCTCCTAATGCTTCCTCCTCCTGCATAATAAACTTGAGAACTTGATTCCTCTTTATCCTTTGCTTTACCTTTATCTCCTTTATTCTTGTTCTTCATGTACATTGCAGAACTTTGTCCTTTATCTCCATCTCCCTTCAAGTCTTGCTCAAATGTGAGCATCAAACCAAGCAATTGATTCAAATCTAGAACATAATTATTCAAAGAAAGTTTTGTTGACAAGAAAAAAGGTTTCCACCTTTCATCTCCTCTGAAACCTACAAGCAATTGAGAAATCAATCTGTGATCTTCAATATCTTCATCTATGGATCCAAGACTATCTACTAGATCCTTCATCTTGGTGACATAGTCACTAATACTTTGACTTGGCTTCTTCTTGAATGTAGTAAACTCTGACCATAGACTTGCTCTCCTTGCTTTGGTAGTACTTTGGAAACGATATTCCAATGCATTCCATATATCTTCAGGTGATTCAAATCCTCTGATGTGTGGTAGCAAATGATCTGAAATTGTAATATAGATGTAGGCATTTGCACTTGCATCCTTCTTCTTCCAATGCTTTAAAGCATCCAGTTCCTCTTTCTTTGGTCCACTTTCATCTTCAAATATTGGCTTCTCTTCTTCATCTATCATGTACACCATGATATTCTTACTCATAAGTAAGATTTCCATTCTCATTACCCATGCAGGATAATTATTTCTGTCCAGTTTGTCAATGGAGATATGATCTGCCATAATTCTTTGCTTCTGCTTCGACCTATGAGTTTAAAGGATAAAGAATAATTCCTTTTGTATATCTTTGTGTATAAAAATACTTTTTAAGTAATCTTTTGATGCCTTGTGTCTTTGGATGCTTCAGCTTTCAAACTTTAATGAAAACTTTCCAAAACTTCTCGTACCTTTGACTCCTTCTGCTCTCTAGAACCTTTCTGCTCTGATACCACTTGTTGATGTATGAAACATCCCAATAAATGAATTAATGTGACAAAAGACAACCTCTACTGTCACCATTAACCCAATGCTTCTCCAAACTTTGAGAAATAATAGCCAAAAATGAGAACTCTACTTCTTGAGAAATTTCTAGTCACTAAAATAACATACCACTCTTTTGCTTATTTCTCTTAGCAAAAATATTGTTTTTCCAAGATGTTTATTGGAGAAATGTAGAAGTGAAGATGTTTCCAAGAAGCTATTATTGCTGAAAACTTTACGCTACACACCAAGTTATGACCTTCACAAGATGACTATGTCTGACTACCAAAATAGGAAATGCTACATGTTTTAGTAAAAGTGCTTGTCCATTTTTGAAACTTTCAACGTAGCATCAATTTGCAGTAAGAATTTGATTCCAGACATTGAATTGGTGTGTTTTTGGCCACTTTCTCAGCACCTGAAATGCCCCCTTGAACATAGATATGAAGAAAAACACTTTTATGATGGAATTCGATGCTAGGCATCGACTTTACGTTGAAATTGGGTGCCAAGCATCGACTTGCTTCAGAAACCTCATGTTTTTAAGGAGATCCAACAGTAGATAAAACTCGAAGAATGAAACAAGAACTTATCAGCCCAAACTCGATGCCAAGCATCGAGTTTCTTGGGAAACTTGAAGTTTTGAAGTCATTACCACAATAGGCAAAGCATGGAGATGGAGAAGAGAGTCTCATACATAAAACTTCTATTAATCCTTTTGATAGCTATGGAAACTCAAAAACTTTATAGGTGCTTTTTCACTCAGAGAAGCTCAACTATTTCTTAGTCATACAAAATGAACTCTATATCTCAACCTCTCGTTCTCACATTCTCAGCGCGTCTGTTGATACAAACTAACTTTTATAATTTTTTTCAATCTCATGAATTTTGAAATTCTAGAACTAAAGTTAAGTCCAACTTTACAAATATAGTACATGTGTGAAATTGACCCTTCACATAGGCATGTGATTTTCTTCTTAGACTTTGACCTTCAGCTTTATGTCCAATTTGTGATTGATTCTTCAACAAGGAGGAGGATTTACCCAATCTCTATCTGGAATGTGGTCATTCCAATCAGTTTTGGCAGATAGTGCACCCATACCTTGATATCAAGGGCATCAATTAGTTGGATATCAAATAAATTATGATTGGCTATTGCAATAAAATGGACCTCTTCTTCTGTAAATTGTGTAGAAGTTGCATCCTCTGGAATATTTATTTGGCTCAGTAGAAATCAAAGGATTCCAAGGGAGAAGTACAAACTTTTTGTTTCCCCTTCAAATTGCCTTGAAATCCGTTGGCCTTCATGCTATTAATTTTGTAATAGAAGCTCCTTGTAACAAAGTTCAGTTGTCTAGACTTTTGGGAGAGCATCACCGTAATAACTTGAGGGATGTATTATTGTCTTTGTACTCAGTAAACAAGTTCCTCATGTATTTTTCCATTTTGTAGAGCATAATTTACTTCCGAAGAATGAGATTGTATACTCTTAGTTTATGGGAATGATTCTTCGTATCTATAGGCACAATGATTTCTTAAGGGATGTGAAAATGGGATCTTGCCCTTTGCACATTATGTAACATGCCTTTATTAATTTAATTCCTCTTTCTTGTTTTGCTCAGGAAAAAAAGGTATGAGTACCTGAATCTCATTATTATATTATTCATCTCATTTCATCAAAGATGAGTAAGTCTCTAAAGGGTAAAAAGAAACGTTTAGTATGTAGCTCAATTTACATTACCTCCCATGGACTACTACTCATTATGATCATCTCATTCAGGCCACTTGAAGTCAATATTTTAGTTAAATAGTGACTTACAAATCATTACAATTGATGATATTGAGCTGTTCAGTGCATACACTTATGCAATTATAGGCACTTGAAAAGGTTACATAATATGAAGTCCACATTCAGTGATCTAGAGTGACTTTTCATGATGTTGAGGTCTTTATTACCCCAATCATGCAATTACTGGTATTATAAAGGTTTCATAATATGAAGTCAACTCTAAGTGATGGGAAGTCTCACATCTTGAGCACTATGTGTTATTCAGTACATATCATGAGTGAACACACAAAAAGTGTTTTGATAACTTGAATCTTGATCTTGTGTTGGCCTTCATATAGGTCAAACATATGATCCCTCTCCCATTTTAAACAAAGCATCAAAGATGATGGAGCCTTGTTGGCTTTGCGTTAGCAATGAATCCACTTGACCACCTGAAGTGAACAATGCCTTATTCTACTAGGACGACCAAAATATTTTTTTATTCATCGAATCACGGCCAAAACTTGATGTGGGATGAGGAAATTTCTTGCCATGTGTCACAACCATGCTTTAGTGTCAATGGTTTCATGATGTCGACCTTACGATTGGAATCAGAGTCAAAACCTGATGTGGATGAGGACTCATAACTTTTTTTTAAATAAAGGAAGTTCGGTCTTAGCCTACTCTCCCAAACTTGTATTAATTAAAAGAAAGAAAAGTAGAAGTGAAGGGGACTAGTGCCCACGTAGATTTTACGAGGTTTAGATGGCATTACAAAGAAGGTTAATCACTCTCTCATCACCCTCATGTGGGGCCCAGTTGGGTTTAAGCTTGTTGTTGATCAGAAGGAGCACTTGATGATGCGCGAAGTGGGGGGGGCT
The DNA here is from genome assembly GCA_020310875.1 of Ceratopteris richardii. Lineage (NCBI taxonomy): Eukaryota > Viridiplantae > Streptophyta > Polypodiopsida > Polypodiales > Pteridaceae > Ceratopteris > Ceratopteris richardii. Next base: position 64,969,110 of record CM035412.1, read on the forward strand.
TTCTTACAGTTGGCGATTCTTTTATCAAGAAGGAAGAAAGATTTCTCAATCGACCACTCTTTGGGGGAGGTGCCAAAGTTATAAGCACATCTTTCCCGCCATATCTTCCATAAGGCCTCCCCCCTATGGTGTTCCAGAGAGTCGTAGAGAAGCCGATTGCTTCTCCCAGCAATGCTTGTTTCCAGCTCATATGTTTCGGAAGTCTAATTTTCTTTTCAACAATCTGCCATAGCCTCTTGGATTTGAGACAAGTAAAGAAGATGTGAGCAACATCTTCAATGGACCGGTAGCAACCCTTGCACCAAGGAGACACCCCCACAAATTTTAGGGTCTTTTTAGAGGTGTAAATTGTTTGATGATGTACACCTCTTAGATGTTTACGTGATTTGCTTATAATTTGGATGATTTGGAGGTTTTACTATTTTATCAATGGAGCATCAATATTTCCTTAGCATATCAATAAACAAAACACCGATTAAACGTTTTCTAGACATAGTATTGTTTAAGTGTGAGTACTCTCCCTGTACTTCATTTCATTGCTGCTTCAAAGATTAATGATGCGTCATTGATTGTTTATTTCAAATCTTAAATGATCGTTCAGCTCACAAACTTGGTGAGAACATTCATTGATTGCAAAGGCCCTCTAATTGACTTCAAGTCACAGAATGAATGTAGATGTTCTATCATATGAGATGTGAAGCTTCGAGTTTATGAGATATGGCGTTTTTTGAGACACTTCATGCTTGTAAGATAAAAATTTTGATTCTGAGAAGTTATCATTGGTCTCTATGAACTCAACACATCGGCACATGCTATGACTTAGTAAAGTTGTCCCCACTCTCTCAACCCACCCTTACATTTAAGAATACATTCCACATTTAAGAATACATCATGTATTGTGTTTCGAGGATTCCTCATGCTATTTTTGCGCATTGGTACTCCCTGAGGATATTAAGGGTGATTAAGAACTTTGAAAATTCTTTCATCACAAGCTACATGAATGTGGCTTACATTACAATGTAAAAGGCTACAACATTATACATTTCTAGGAGGTGCTGATAAAGAATGAGAGAGAAAGAAGGTGTTGGTGTTCATATATATCTAGGTAGTGATGTGTGGCACTTTTTTCCCTCTCTAGGAGGTTTTTTCCCCCGGCTTGTAGATACGCCTATTGCCCTAATAGGCTACTTATCTTTGTACATTCTAGTGGTAATACATTCACTATTGTGTGTTATGATCCAAGCTTCTTCTTCCTCCTTGTGCTCTTTGCATGCTTCCGCAAACATCTAACTCCAACAATTGGTATCAAAGCATGTTGGCAGTAGCCAGAGCCATAGAAGACGCGGAAGCATGTGAAGATAGAGCACAATGAAGTAGCAGGGAGTCAGTCGAATCATTTTTCAAAGAATTATGTTTTATAAATACTTTTCAAAAACTCCAACAATGATTTTCATCACTTTTGTACCATATGTAACATAGAAAAAACCCCTTTTGTAATCATATGCTCCATTTTGTGCAAGCCGAGGAGTCCTCGAGCTTGAGGAGCTTACGTAGAATGAGCATACCAATTTTGGTTATTTTTAGATACGTTTTACCCTTTCAAATAGCGCCTAGAACCTATTTTTTAACTATGTCGGACACTGGATGTGAAACCGTTCAAAACTAGTCTAGAATCTATAAAAAGAGCTAGAGAGCTCATTTTTGAGGTTAGCTTGTTTGAGTAGAGAAGAGCTTAGAGCTATTTTGAGCTTGTAAGAGTGTTCTTGAGTAATAGAGTTGATTTCCTACCTTCCATTGTGTCTTGCTCGTCTCTTCGTTGTGCGTGTGTATGTGTGTGTGCATCTCTATGCTTCTCACCATCACTCTCACTTCATCTCACATTCATGATCTTCATATCACTCCTATCTCGTCCGCGGATTGACATTAAGGAGGTGGAGCTTCTTAACGTGGTCCTCACCATTGTGCTAGAGCAACACCAAATTTGGCACCGTTACCGGGGATCGAATCTAGGACGAATGTGTGATGGTGAGAGTATAGCAAGAAGTGGCATTGGAAGGTAAAATTTTCAGTTTTTGTTGTTGTTTTTCATTAGGTTTTGGTGTTTTTCACCTCCCCTACACTCCTTCTTCACCACCACATCATCATCTTCCACTCCAAAAAAATCAGAAAATTCACCATATCCACCCATTCTCCTCATTTCCCCTCATTTGTGCATGCGAGAGAGAGAGAGAGCTTTTGTGCTTGTGTGTACTTTTGTGTTTTTGAGGTTTCTCGCAGGTACAGAGCTCCGAAACATCAGAAAAGCTTCCAAAAGGTAAAAAATGTACTTTCTGTCAGAAATTGCCGACTGTGTCAGACCATCGCGATGGTCTGCCAAACTCGGAATTTGAGGTGAGCGAGTTCACCACGCTGTAGAGCACCCTTGCGCACATAGGAATCCACACTTGCATTTCAAAAATTTGCATCTTGGTGGACCATCGCAATTGGCTCACGCCATCGAGATTGTGTCACACCATCACGATTGGCTCATGCCATCGAGATTGTGTCACACCATCGCGATTGGCTCACACCATCACGACGGCTCGGCCGGACCATCGCGATGGTCTCACGCCATCGTAGCTGTTCACTTGAACCATCGCGATGGTCCCTGACCATCGCATCGATCCCGTCGACCCCACGCCATTGCGATTGGCTCACACCATCACGACGATACTGCCACATGTCAAGTCAGACCATCGCGATTGTTCATTAGCCATGCCATCGCGACGGTACTAGGTACGCCATCGCAACGACTCAAAATCAGACCATCGCGATTGGCTCAAGCCATCGTGCCTCGTGACCATCACGACGGTCTCACGCCATCGTGATAGTTGTGTTGACCATTGGCCGATGCCATCGCGATTGTTCGTCGATCGAGCCATCGCGACGGTTCATTTTTGCACCATCGCAATAGTTCATGCGCCACACCATCGCGACAATTCATCTGCACCATCGCGATGGTCCTAGACCATCGCAATTGTCCCAGACCATCGCGATTGTCCCAGACCATCGCGATTGTCCACCCCAAATGCAATTTTTAGGGTTTGATTTTTTGGGCAAATTTGGGGCTATTTTTTTGAAAATTTTTGGATGATTAAGCTCATAGGAGACTCCTTAGCTCACATTTGAAGAAAAACCTAAGTGTCAGTTTTCACCCCTGAGGGCCTGAATGCTCATATCTTTTTCATCCACAGTCTGTTTTTTGAGCTTTATAGCTCGTTAGAAAGCTCTTTACGAGTACTACGTGACCTCAACTATTTTTTTCAAAAAGAAGACATTGTTTTTTTAGAGAGGATAAATTGAGCTTGACCATCTTCAGGACTAGAAAGCCAGGGTGCATTGAAGTTTTGGGCAAAAGGGAAGGGACCTTTAAAAGTGTATATATTCAAGTGCTTGATCATCCATTTGAGAATTGATCTAAGAGTGAATTTTACAGGTCCAGCAAGGACAATCAAGGCAAGATGGTGAAGAATGCAGGGCTTGGGAAGTGCGACTTCTTGGGCATCAGAGCAACCAAAGCAGCTAACTTGAGGTTGGAAGAATACTCAACCCCCTCAGTCAATTATTAGCTTAGGATAAAAGGTAGCATTGTGGATTAGATTAACGACAATAGGAATGATCAAGTTCAAGAGATTAAATTTTTCAAGTCCAAGACCAAATTAAAGGTGTGTGATACGAAAACCTAAAGAAAAAGAACTTAAGTCTGACGGAACGAGAACTCAAAAGTAACACGATTTCTCCGAACCAGCCACTTAGGTGCTCGGATCTATGAGGATGGTTTGCGAAGACAAGTGGTGCAAATGCACAACCCTGATCAACCCATTGGATTGGAATGTCCAGTGGTGAAATTCGAGAGAGACGCATACATAGACAAAGAAAGAACGATGTACATCATAAGTACTCAACCAAATAATACCAATGAGTTTGGTGTAATTCAGTTAGAGACTGAAGCTAAAGCCCAAGGAAAAGAACCATTAGAAGAACCTAGGACACCTAGAGGGAAATCTGTACTAACAAGAGTACTAATCCCAGAATGGATCCCTCAGGATAACAGAAGCATAGAGTTGTTTGTTAATAAGGAAACTGATGAAGCATTCTAGAGGTACAGGATGGAACAACCTAGTGAGGTAGGCTCCATCATGATTTACAAGTTCAAGGACCCAGATACACCTGGAAAGGTTGTATACCTGGATGAAACTTCAGAAAGAGTATTTGTAGTACCAAATCATGCGAGAAATACCAACACATGGAGAGGTGATTTGGTATTCCCTCCGTCACGAGCGAATGTAAACACGAGCCATCAAGGTGCTGGAACATCCTCAGCCCATGGTAATCAAAGGGAGAAGAACAAAGAGAGACCTGAAGTAAGTTTCAATCATCCCCTAGGGAGAGATAGAGCAACCATGGACACTGATAGAATGGAAATACAAAGGGAACCTAGAATACCAGGAGGTAGAGATGATTTTCCTCTACCTAGACCACGTGAACACCCAAGGGTATTAAGACCCACTTAGTTAGTAAAATCCATGAAAAAATACTTTGATGGGACAAGAGATCCCTATGATCATGTTGCAAAATTTAAGCAAGTGCTATGAGCAGAACAAGTAGAAGATATGTTCACGCAATATAACGCATTTGGACTAACGTTAAAGAACACCGCTTCAACTTGGTTCCAACCACTGCAACAAAGTCAATTTAGAGACACCCATCACTCTTTAGAGTCATTCATCACGAAATTCTCTAAAAGTGGAATTAGACATGATACGTCTTCGTTGATTCATAGTTTTAAACAAACCCCTCAGGAAATAGTTAGAATCGTAGGAAGTAGGTTTAGACAATATGTGGAGAGATGCCCAATGCAAGAGCTACCCTCACAGGCCAAGCAAGTTTCATTGTTTTTAGATGGCCTGTTGAGCTCAAAACTACGCTCCTATGTGTACTTCAAGGAACCCAGAATGCTAGAGCATTGTGTAAGAATATGTATAGACATTGAGGACAACCTTGGAGATGAGTTGGAACTCTCAAAAGTCTATAAGGACTCAGATTGTTCATCTCTAGCATCCTCAAAACTGTCTAGCTCGATAGAAGACCTAGCATAAAAAGTGGCCCAGAAACTAGGAGTTTCTAGCAAACAGATGCCTAGGTTAACAACAAACAAGCGTTGTTACACCTGTGGTGGTGATCATATGGCAAATGTGTGTCCCAATGCAACACAACCGCAAGCCAACCCTAGTGGCCAATATTGTACAATTGAGAGACGATACAGGCATCATACGGCTCAAGACTGCCCATACAACAAACAAGCAGTTAGACAGAGTTACCCGCAAACATATGCACAACCAGATAGGTATCAAGGTCAATATAATACTCAGCCTCATTACTATAGGCCTCCTCAAAACTATCCTTATCAGGCTCAACAAAGACCTCAACCTGTTTTAGCTCAGCAGCCACCCCCACTAGCGAATGCCATCTCAGTTAAATATGCTGCTGTAGAAGAAAACCTCAATAGGGCTTTAGTGCCTTCATCACCCCTGATCACCGAAAGTGACCCGAACTCAAACAGTTTTAACTCTACTCATGTAGATAGTCCACCCGCATATTATTTAGAGTCACCAGAACATGTGGAAACATATCAATACGGTAGTCCACCATTGGAACCCAGTTGGGAGCCTCACTATGCCAATGTGATGTATACCAACCCTAACTCGCGGCCCCAATTGAGACAGCAAAGACCACAAGGCCCCAGAGGACCATGCTTTAGGTGTCAAGGAGATCATTTCATAAAAGATTGTCCACATCCTCCTATAGCAGGACAATCACAATATTATAACATACAGGGCTTTTGTGACAATTGTGGCAAAGAGCATGTCATAAAAGATTGTCCTAAGAACCATGTTAATGCTTCAAATGTGACACCGATCAACGTGATAGGAATTGTGCACCAATGCAGATGGATCCAACCCTACATACGTGCCTATCCAAGCTATAACAAGAGCTCAGGCGCTCTTATAGAATCAACAGCTTAATCAGGAGAAAATAGTCAGAACTAGTGAAGTTGGAGAATCTAGCAGTAAAAAGACGAAATCTTGGAAAGATTCTAGAGAAAGAATCAAGAGAAAGTGGAGTAAAAGGATAACTGAGTTGGAAGGAAGTTTGAAGGAATCAAGAGCCAAGATCATAGAATTGACTTTTCAAGAATCGAATCAGAAGAACCCATCTCAGAGATCAGGATCAGTTCTAGCGGAACCCATACCAGAAAACCTAGACATGATGTTTTGTGCATACCAGGCTAGGTTAGAAGAAGGACCCCAGATAGCGGAAATGAGCAAGAACTACCATAGAGCCGATCTAGAAATTGAGAGGACAAAACTTTGCATGAAGATGGTAGAATTAGCACAAGCAATGTTCGAAGCCTCTAGATATCTTAATTGGAACAACATGGCGAAACCTAAATTACACTTTCAAGGATTACTGGACAGGTTAGAATATTTGATCGATAGCAGGGAGAAAAAGAATCTCCATAGGAACCTGCATGACTTTGAGAACCAAGAAAAGAATACACCATCCCTGTCCCAAGTACCCAACATAGAGGGTGAAGACAACCTGACTTCCATACATAGATATTCACATGAATTTCTGAGAGAAATACAGGAAGAGGATTGGAGAAAAGAACAAGGAACTCATCATCCTATTCAAGAGATAGACGATTTGCAGGAGCAACTTCCCCAAGACATTCCCTCTATCTACGATGATATAGAGGAAGAGCAACTGAGTGAACACACATGTTTTGAATCCAATTCTTTGCAAGAATTAGCTCAGTTCACAGGACCATGGGAAGCAAAGTCTATTAGCATGAGACCACCCAGTATAATAGTGAGGAATGAAGAATCAGTAATCCCTAGAAACACAGAAGCGGTAAAGAACACCAAAGTACAGTGTCACCTCACTCTGGAGGAGTTGTTGAAGATTAAACCAGAATTGTGGAAGCATGTAGCAAATCAATTCCTTGAGCTTGCTACTACTCCCTCACAAATAGGATCATGCAAGAAGGTACCAGAGATACCCGTAGAAAGAATCGGAGATGTAAGCGAAGGAGAGGAAGGTAACACTTATCTTCCAATAACCCATCAGAGCTACACCACGAAAGCCATCTTAGATTCAGGAGCCGGAGTAGCCATCGCGCTACCACCGCTTTATGGAAACGTTGGGGTAAGCCAGCATTGAGACCTACCAGGATGAAGCTACAAATTGTTGATGGACACATAGAGAAACCATTAGGATTAGTAGAAGGCATATCTCTCACCACTTGTGGTGTGGAGTTTGAACATACTTTCACCATTTGTGACTTTGGGAAAAATCATGCCTACGAGATGATCTTAGGACGACCATTCATGCATCAGTTGCAAATTGTACAAGATTGGGGAACTAATTCTTTGTATTTGCAACATTTAGGAGTGACTACTAAAGTCAATCTTAAAGACTATTCACAACGAGACGTACCCCCAATACAATGGAATACCATCCATAAGACACAGGTAGAAACAGAATCAATACACTCATTGGAATCAGACCCCTCATGGTTGCACGAGGATACTCATCTATGGATGTGTAAGGTAGCCAAACAAGAGGAAGAACAGTTAGAAGCCAGAACTTTAGGTTCAGAACAACATCCACGAACCCTTCAAGACCCAGCTTACACACCTGTAGTATTTCCAGACAAAGAATTCGAGCCTCATGGTTGGGCAGAGATATTAGCAACAATGGATGTAACCATCAATGAAGAACAATGGACACCCCACTGTGACGAGGATGGCTATGACATTTCAGTCTTCATGATAGAGCCAATTATGTGTGATTCAATTATAGAAGAATGTGAATCTAGCACTGCTGCATTTGAGGATGCAAGCGACGAAGATCTACAGTCAATTATTATGGATCCACCCTTTGCATCAGATGAAGAATACTTCTACAAAGTAGAAACTCACCCTCAGAGACATGAAGAAATTATGAATGATGTGAGGATGACCACACAAGTGACCACTAAGAGTGAAGGTGTTGTATATTATTGAACAATGCATTGCTAAAGTGTTATATTATTAATGTATTAATATGTTTTGATGTTTCTGATATAGCAGCTGAAGGTTCATGAGGAGCGTGCAAGGCGTGAAAGGGTGGACATCAATAATCCGAATAATTATTATTTAGCTTGTAAATAAACCTGCGTAGAAGGTTCTATTGTTAAAAAAAGTAATGATTAGCATAAGGATCATTGTAGACCGTAGTTTCTGTTATTGAAAGCAATGGCATTCTGTAAAAGTTATCAACTTTTAGTTTCACTCTTGTTTTTCAAAGCCGCCCTCTTGTAACCACTCTTTTCGACATAATCAAAATTCCTATAAATACATGCACTCTGTGGACTGTCGAAACAGAGTGCATGGGGGGAGATTGCACCCAATCTTGCGTTCGGTCTCATCTCTTGTTGCCTCTAATTTTTGTGTGTTTTTCTGCGTCCGTAATCTCTGTATGCGCGTGAGCAAGATCCTGACAACAATGGTATCAGAGCTCTGCACCCGTCAATACAGAGGGTTCTGTTCTCTGTTCGCGATTCTGAATTCCGATTCCATCTCCATCTCCATCTCCGTCTCCGTCTTCGTTTAAGGCATCGACTAAGGCATCGACTAAGGCGTCGACTAAGGCAATAACTTAGGCAATACATTGGCAACATTGGCACCCAAGGCTCCCTTGGCGAACGTTGGCTACGCGCGAGGCAATTTTAATTTTTGAGTGGTAATAGAGAGGTTTAGAGTCCTAAGGTAGGAGGATTTGAACCCACAACCTCCTACTTTCAAGGGAAGTACTTTGACCACTCCACCATCTCTTGGAGTTGTACTCAAGTTCCCTTTCTTTATTACTTGTGGAAGGCGCGCGCGTCGATTTCAAGATTGGACCCAAGAAAGAATCAAGTGTATCTCTCAATCCGTAGGTCGGATTGAGGCGTGTAATATACCGTTGGAAAGCTCTCGGAACGAACTTTCCAATGAGCTAATTTGGAAGTGTGAATTCCTTCAAAATCCTTGGGTGGCACTTGATTGAGTGTTCAAGATACCAAGCAAGGTTGAGAACACGGGATCGAGACACCAAGGTTGCAAACAAGAAGGTTCAGTACACCAAGGTTGAGAGCAAGGGTCCAAGAGCACCATGGAAGATTTTTGTAATTCACCTTTACCTGGAGTTTCATTCGAGCAAGAGTTAGAGATTATGAACCAAGAACTTCAAGCACTTCAACAAGCCATACAAGGACGTTATGCTATGCTTCAATTCGACGGACGAAAAGATGGTCGCTTTGTCTTATCATGGCTATCCCTATTCAACGATTTCTTTTCCGATGAGTTATATTCAAAAAATAAGAAAATCGAGTTTGCCACTAATTATTTGGTAGGAAGAGCGCAGCAATGGTGGAATGATCTTTGTCATAGTGCAGATTGTCCACGCACCTGGAAGGCTTTTCAAGACGAGTTTAAGGATTCATTTCTACCTTTAAAGTTTACCCTACATGTTTGATAATTGTGATGCATTTACATATTGAGTTTAGTCCATAGGAGCATATTCAAGTTTTGCTTGCCCAAATTCATTAGAAAGACTATGTCCGCATCTCACAGATACTTTTAATAACTTAACACCTCCATGAACATTTCCATGCATGTGTTTTTACATGGAACATGCCTATGTTTTTTTTCGTTCAATGATGAAACATGTGACTGGCTATCCATGTTTATTATTTTATCAACTGAGGTCAGTTGTCTTTTCAACTGAGGGGCATGTTATGATTTATGGAATATGTTGAACAAGTAATTGTTGGAGTGTTAAATTATTAATGTATTATGCAAAATGTTGGCCAATGCATTGTTGGATTTAAATATAAAATAGCCAATGCATTGTTGGATTGTCACATGGAATATGTTGAACACTGCATCATAAATTGTTAGAGTGTTGAATTATTTTATCAACTGAGGTCAGTTGCTTGTCAACTGGGAGGCATGTTGTATATTATTGAACAATGCATTGCTAAAGTGTTATATTATTAATGTATTAATATGTTTTGATGTTTGTGATATAGCAGCTGAAGGTTCGTGAGGAGCGTGCAAGGCGTGAAAGGGCGGACATCAATAATCCGAATAATTATTATTTAGCTTGTAAATAAACTGCGTAGAAGGTTCTATTGTTAAAAAAAGTAATGATTAGCATAAGGATCATTGTAGACCGTAGTTTCTGTTATTGAAAGCAATGGCTTTCTGTAAAAGTTATCAACTTTTAGTTTCACGCTTGTTTTTCAAAGCCGCCCTCTTGTAACCACTCTTTTCGACATAATCAAAATTCCTATAAATACATGCACTCTATGGACTGTCGAAACAGAGTGCATGGGGGGAGATTGCACCCAATCTTGCGTTCGGTCTCGTCTCTTGTTGCCTCTAATTTCTGTGTGTTTTTCTGCGTCCGTAATCTCTGTATGCGCGTGAGCAAGATCCTGACAACAGAAGGAAAGAAAAGAAAGAAGAAAGAAACCACGTCTGAGGAAGAAGAATCTTTGTTTGAGGTACTGGAGAACTTCAAGAAGTATGAAATAGAAGATAGACGAATCATGGTACGAATGCCTAACAGAAAAGCCAATGTTGGAGAAGTATATGATAATCGAGAGAAAACCAAGAAATAATAGTTGTCATAGAAGGAGAAGAAGAGAAATGTACCTACATAGGGCATGATTTGACGACTAAAGAAGAAGAAGATTTAGTTGCCCTATTGCGCGAATATAGAGATGTTTTCGCTTGGAGTTACAAAGATATATGTTCCCATAGAATCCCTATGGCTCCAAATGCAAAACCTATGAAATAGAAACCATACACGTACAATGATAACTACGCTGCGAAGATTAATGAAGAAGTAGACCGCTTGATAGGAGCAGGATTCATTTACGAAATTGAGCATACCGAATGGGTATCCCCTATTGTGGTTGTGCCCAAGAAGAATGGAAAATTGCGTGTGTGTATTAACCTTAAAAAAGTTAACGCCGCCATGATTAGAGACAGTTATCCGCTTCCTATCATAGAACACTTACTGGAAAGAGTTGCGGGCAAGGAAGTTTACAACTTTCTTGATGGTTTCTCAGGCTATAATCAAGTAGCCATTGCTCCAAAAGATCAACACAAGATGGCTTTTGCCATAGAATGGGGCATATTTGCATTTCGTGTAATGCCATTTGGGCTAACAAATCACCCGCCACTTTCCAGCGACTCATGTGTCACGTTTTTAAGGAATTCTTACACAAGAATTTGGAAGTTTATGTCGACGACCTATGTGCTCATTCGAATATCAGGAAGACGCATATCCCAGAGTTAAGACAAGTATTTGATAAATGTCGAGAATATCAAGTTTGTCCGAACCCAGAAAAATGTGTTTTCATGGTCAGACAAGGCAAAATTCTAGGACACATTGTGTCAAAGAATGGAATTTTGACAGACGAAGAAAAAGTGAAAGTAATCGCCGATCTACCTAGACCAAATAACGTAAAAGAGGTACAGGCATTTATGGGTCATTGCGGTTATTATAGATGATTCATACACATGTATGCAATCATAGCCAAGCCTCTATACTCTTTTCTAACCAAGTTTGAATGGACAGACGAGTGTGAGAATTCATTCAATCAACTTAAACGACGTTTGTGCTCAGCACCTATATTGGCAACCCCGGATTGGAGTAAGCCATTCCATGTACATGTGGATGCATCCAACTATGCCATAGGATGTGTGTTGGCACAACCCGCAAATGAAGGTAATATAGATCTCCCCATAGCTTATGCGAGCAGACACTTGAATGCACCAGAAAGAAATTACACCACTACGGAATGAGAAGGATTAAGAATGATCTATGCAATAAAGAAATTCAGGCATTATTTGTTGGCAAATAAGTTCAAATTCTTTACAGATCATCACCTAAACCATATAACATGGGAAGATTGATACGTTGGTTTCTATTACTCATGGAGTATGACTTCGAAGTAGTAGTCAGGAAAGGAAAGACACACCTTAGAGCTGACCACCTTTCAAGATTAACCTCGGGAGAAGCTCCTCAAGGAGTAGCGGATGAATTGCTTGATGCATATTTGTTTAACCTTGAGATAGTACTAGAATGGGCTAAGCCTATTGTCTCTATTCTCACATATGGACCCAAGAATCCTAGGATAAGGATCAAAGAAGGAGAGATTACAAAGTCTCAAAGATATCAAATAATAGCAGGAAGTATATATAAACAAGATAATCAAAAGAATCTTGCTTGTTGTGTGGATGATTCAGAACATGCAAATTGTTTGCAATTAGCACATGTAGGTGCATTAAAGCAACATCACTCCAAACATCGTACATTGCAGACTCTGCATAGACTAGGAGTTGAGGATGAAAACATTCCCTCAAGGAATGACCTTAGCATGACAACGCAGTCTAGAGAAAGAAGCTCAAGATTATTCACTTATCGGCGACAATCTATACAAACAAGGACGAGACAGATACTTAAGACAATGTGTTCATGAAAGCGATTATTTGAGTGTACTAGAGACTGCACACCAAGGTGTTGCAGGAGGTCATTTTGGCCCTGATAGAGTAATCAAATCCATCCTCTTTGCAGGATTATGGTGGCCCACTCTTCACATGGATGCACATACCTATGTTAAGAGATGTGATGTGTGCCAAAAAACTCAATTTCCAACTCGCAGAGATGAAATGCCATTGAAACCCATGATGGGAGGACGTGCATTTTCTAAGTGGGGTATAGACTTTATAGGACCCATTAACCCCCTGCAAAAGGTACACATGTGGAATATATCATTGTTTCCATAGATTATCTTACCAAATGGGTAGAGGCCAAGGCCACAAAAAAGAATGATGCACACACGACTCCAAAATTCTTATTTGAAAATGTCTTTATAAAATATGGATTGCCTATAGAGTTAGTGAGCGATCGAGGAACTCAGTTTCTAAACCAAGTCATTGAATATTTGTTACAGGATTTGATGGTGATTCACAAGAAATCCACACCATATCATCCCAAGTCGAAAGCACTAACAAGATCCTTTGTAACGTACTGACGAAACTCATGAACAACAAATGTTCAGATTGGGACAAACAGTTACACCACGCTGTTTGGGCATATCAAGTGGCATACAAGACCATACTCAATGCAACTCCCTTTCAGATGGTGTTTGGTCAGAATGATTTGCTTCCTTTGGACTTCTTGATACCGACCCTTAAGGTTGCACAAGAACATCAGTGGACCGGCCATGAATTATCATCAAGAATAATGGACTTGGAACGATTAGGAGAAACCAGGCTGAAAGCAGCAGCAGAAATATATGCAGCAAAGAAGCAACAGAAAGCATATTTTGATGCGCATGTGAAACATAAAGGCTTAAAAGAAGGAGATTTAGTCCTAGTGTATACGCTAAAACAACATGCACGGAAGTTAGAAAAGTGAGGTTATGGACCTATGATCATTAACAGACTCTCAACAAGTGGAGCAATACAATTAGCCACCTTAGAAGGAGACATAATGCCTAATTACATTAGTGGTTGTAGAGTCAAGCTATATCAGGAACCTCTTATTGAGGATATGCTTAGATGACTCACGTTGGCAAAGAAGCGTAAGGAGGAAGAAAATAGAATACGAGTTGAAGCTCAGGCAGAAGCTATAGAACGCATTAAGCGCATGAAGTTAAGAAGACAAGGACTAGGGAGAGAACATTATAACCATCTGGAAACAACACCTAGATACCCCATGGCCATGTGTCAAGTAAAGTCAACCACTCATCCTAGCATAGTGGATAGGAGACCATTCATTACAGTCAGGCTAGAGCATGGCAAGCCTTGCCAAGAGCTTAGGGTGTTAATTGACTTAGGAGTTGTGACTAGTGTGATTAGATGGTCCCACTATAAGGACTCAGGAATAGAAATGCGGCCAATTGAGGCATACCTCATAGGGCTAGGAGGCATGGAAACCCCTTGCATGGGTGAGGTGGACCTTCCTATCCTCATACACGACGTGACCATGATAGCGAAGCTACTAGTGTGCCATGACGAGGACCTGATAGAACCCCTAATCCTTGGACAAGATTGGCTATACGATCACTCAGTGGACCTAAATCTTAGACAAGCCTCCTTGCAGATTGGAACCTTAGATCAGCAACGAGTGATACTGCTTGACTTCCTTAACAACACTCCGCTTGAGGTATGTAACCCTAGACCATACGAACTGCATGCGATGGAGGACCGGAAGATCTTTGGTCGGATAAGTCATGCTACGTCTACCCCAACCCATGCAGGCTTGGCGATGGACAATTGCCATTCAGAAGGACGTCAGGAGATTTTCCCTTGGTCTTCCTGCAAACTAGAAGGGGTCACCACCCAACAGATGGGTCAAGTGGGTTACATCAGCGGTCAGGTGGACTGCATCAACAGCCACATGGGCAAAACACCCTGTAGTGCCCATCCTTCCACACTTACTGCGGACTAGCCTAGATTAATAGTACAAAACGATGCACTTCCTAATGGGCAGGTTTCGCAAGTGTTGGACCTCCCTTCTTTTCCAAAGCAGAGTGTCCATCCGACCTCTCAACCTCAACCACAAAGGAGTCATCCATAATGAAGGAACCCAGACCGACGACAATATCAGACGACACAAAGAAAGCAGTAAGCAAGAGGCACGAGACAAATATGGGTGCCAAAAGGACAGCCACCACCGACAGATTTCAACAATGCAGACAATAACAAGAAGAAGTTACGACAGAATCAGAAACAATATCCAAAGCCTTCTCGACCTTCTTCTACGAGTATGAACATTCGACAGATTTGGATCGCCAAGAAGTACCTAACGAATCGACCCACACCCACGCAGATTTGGGTACCCAAACAGTGTATTATAGCTCAACCCTCAAGCCATGTAATATATAACCCTCAGAAATCTCTTCACCCTTCAAGACCACCACATCCGATATCACCTTTTGTCCCTCAGCAGAAACATTCCACCCGCTCAGAAACTCTTAGGAAGTGGATATCAAAACGTATCCAGACGACTTCTCCGACCCCCTTATCTAACATTACTCCCACCTCGACTAAACACCATCCTTGTAATAACTCATTCACAACTGAAACCTTGTACAAATCCACACACTATAACCCAACACCACTTGTAATAACATCTCATCAAGAAATATATGCATTATCTAAAGCATGTAGGTGTCTAATGACCTGCATTAGTTTGCAAGAAATCATTCCATAAACCACATCACAACACTCAGCTACACGGGTTACACATCGGTTATGGAAAGGGATTGTGGTCTCACTTTAATGGGATCATGATTAATTTCCATACTAATGTGTTAATCTTTTGTAGCAGAACTTCTACGCACTCGCATCACTCATCATACAGGCAAAAGGACCATCTCAAGTTGGCCCTAGTGTACCCATGGCAAACATTGATGGAACAACCGCCAGAATTTCAAGGATTTCGAGGACCTATGCCAATTGACGATCCTCCTAGGGGATATACTGAAAAAATTCATCGCAACTCTCATTGGTTCCAAGGTTTACCAGGCCCATTGGTGGATGTAGATTTCCTTTTTGAGGCCAATTTGACTTTTGATACCCGTACGTGGGGCAAGTACCAATTTTTCTCAAGAGAGTTTGAAGCATTACAGAACACAGAAGACTTAAAGCATGTTTGGGCGAGAGCTGGCTTCACTGAATACTTTAGCGATCCTTTGCCTAAACCCGATTTCTACAGATGCTATTATCTAGTAGCCACTTTAACAGCTTCTACAAACAAGGATCTACCAGGCACATTCATTTTGTCGTCCTTCGTGAATGACCCCCCATTCAAAAGGTTTTATTTGACAAAAGATTTGATTAGAGCTACAATTAAGATACATGGAACGCACACTCCGACACAGCGAGAAAGGCTGATTCTAGAGCCAATGAAATGTGGAGATGTCATCAAGTTGGAAGATATTTCAGCGATCACACCTGAGCTCTCTAAACCATTGAGGATATGTATGCAACATTTCACATTCCCGGCTCAAGATCGATTCACCATGCCCCACAAATGCATCTGGTTTGGACTATATTTATCATTTATTGGACCCCAAACTATCGATTTGGCAAGCTGGATCATTGATCAGCTATACTTAGCACAACACAGATGGGAAAGGAAGAAGGTAATCCATGGATGTTGCGCTCTTATGAGAATTGTATATATGTGTTTGGCATACGACTTGCCAATCGAGCGTGCAATGACAAGCGAGGAGTTGAAGGCATTCAAAGGGATAGCAAAGAAAGCTAGGAAGGCAAAGGAAGAGCAGGAAAGCACATAAGAGGAACCATTCCATGCCTAGAAGTCCCAGAATCCCCTTCTCCTCAACCCTCTCTAGAGCAATCTCTTACAGAACCCATTGCAGTGATACAACCTATTCGCATACGCCTGTCACGACCTGTCATTACAGAAGGCACAACCAGTGCAGTTACTTCTCAGGCTACCACTGTCCAGGAACCTATCACCACTGCAGCAGAAGTTCCCACCACTATTGGTGCGGAAGCATTTTCTTTTCCGATACCCAACCTCAAAGCAGAACCCATAGATACAACGGTTGACTTTGAAATGCCGGATGCTTTCTCAAATGAATTTCAGTTTTCTGAAGGCTAGATTTTATCTCAGGAATATGAACGACCAAGCTACCCTACCACTCCGCCTGATCAACCACAAGGACAAGTAGTATCTAGCTCAGAAGCAGAAAGGAAAGAAACAGATGATGACAACGGAGATGATGAAGCTAGTCAAGGAAGCCAGGAATCCCAAGAGAATATGCAGACAGATGAACAAGGACAGCAAACCGACACCCAAGGTGATACAAGCACGCACAAAGACAAAACATTTGAAGCAGCGGCCTATACCTTGGAAATCAAGAAGTTATATCGCACCATGGAAAAAGTTTGGGCACGTAAGAAGTTATTTGAGGAAGAAAGCCAGGCACTTATAGAATAGGAATATTGTCACAGGCGGTTTTGAAGAAGTGTACATGAAAGGCTTCAGGGAACTTGTTAAATCACTGGGATCTAACGAAACATTAAGATATTTGCAGAGGAAACCACTTCCACAGTTTGACCCCCGACGAGTACGTTTACTATCCAAACCGGGCAAATACATTCGTGTACCGACAGGTGCTCAGTCATCCCAAATGGACAATGTAGCAGTGCATATGACTGTCAAAATGTTTGACATGATGCAGATGGTATTCAAAGTCTTCCGTCGCGTCAAGGCACCACATGTGAACACCCTGGGTTTCGAGCATGGCAACCAAGATCTATCATATGACATGAGCACGACACCATCGCTCTGGGTGTATTACACCTGGCACTGTCGAATTAAATACTTACTGGCGTGCTATAAGCAGACCTTCAAAGAAATGTTCACCACCAGTTTTTGGGAGTATCACTCCGAAGTGTTCATCAGCAGGCCCATGCATTTGCTTCAATTATTTGCCTGTGAACAAATGGTATATTCTATGCACTATCACCATCCGATGAACCGCAACCCATCGATTGGGAGAAGCTTGAAGCTGATCTTGCCCAAGGTATCGCTCATGACCTATTACATAATTATATCCGACAAAGCCCACAACAAGGTTCTGTAGAGGACAACAGAAGCGAGAGGGAGCAAGATTGAGAGAGGTCGGTCCAAGGGAGTCCCCCATGAGGAGAGGTGTTGCCCAGTATGCGAGACAAAGGTGGCGAGTGAGGAGCATTTTGTTATCAGATGCCCAGCATACTTAGACCTACGAGCACAGTTCCAGATAGAGGAGTCACTCCAGTTGTGCATGGCTATGGGAGACCAGCGGCGCTTGGGACGCTTCCTCAAAGCAGCATACGAGAGGCGAGAGTGGTCACTACAGCCCACACATCAGCCACGGGTGAGTACCCAGCATACCATTACCCAGTTCTTTCAACGAGTTGAGCTACATCAGAGAGGTCCATCTATAGGGCTCACACTCCACCAGGCAGCAGCACAGAGAGCACAACGCTGACCACGCATGGTTGGATATCGTCGACCACGACTATATCAGGAGGATATCTCATGCATCAGGACAACCTACGACCACATGATGGAGCATAGGCGTACCACCACCCCATGGGCTGTCACCATGTCTTGAGGAGGAGCTCTGTCAACCCATTACCTAGAATCATCTCATTCGTACTTATAGAGGATTCATCTCTCTCTCTCTCTCTCTCTCTCTCTCTCTCTCTCTCTCTCTCTCTCTCTCTCTCTCTCTCTCTCTCTCTCTCTCTCTCTCTCTCTCTCTCTCTCTCTCTCTCTCTCCCCCCCCCTCCCCCCCTGTGAAGACACGAAAGCATGTGAAGACAGAGCACAACGTAGCAGGGAGTCAGTTGAATCATTTTTCAAAGAATTATGTTTTATAAATACTTTTCAAAAACTCCAACAGTGATTTTCATCACTTTTGTACCATATGTAACATAGAAAAAACCCCTTTTGTAATCATATGCTCCATTTTGTGCAAGCCGAGGAGTCCTCGAGCTTGAGGAGCTTAGGTAGAATGAGCATACCAATTTTGGTTATTTTTAGATACCGTTTACCCTTTCAAATAGCGCCTAGAACCTATTTTTTAACTATGTTGGACACTAGATGTGAAACTGATCAAAACTAGTCTAGAATCTATAAAAAGAGCTAGAGAGCTCATTTTTTAGGCTAGCTTGTTTGAGTAGAGAAGAGCTTGGAGCTATTTTGAGCTTGTAAGAGTGTTCTTGAGTAATAGAGTTGATTTCCTACCTTCCATTGTGTCTTGCTTGTCTCTTCGTTGTGTGTGTGTATGTGTGTGTGCATCTCTATGCTTCTCACCATCACTCTCACTTCATCTCACATTCACGATCTTCATATCACTCCTATCTCTTCCGCGGATTGACATTAAGGAGGTGGAGCTTCTTAACGTGGTCCTCACCATTGTGCTAGAGCAACAGAGCAGGTCGCCGCTTCATCTAGGGCATCATTGACACCTCTCCAATTGCAGTCTCAGAACTGCACGAATTTCGATGAGCATACTCACGGTGTTTCAGATATCAAAATGGCTTCGCTTTGTCGTGCCAAAATCACGATTCATTGACACCTCTCCAATTGCAATCTCAGAACCGCACGAATTATGGTGAGCATACTCACGGTGTTTCAGAGATCAAAATGGCTTCGCTTTGTTGTGCCAAAATCATGATCTGAGCTTGTTTCGGCCTTCGAATGCACTATCATAGTGCTTGTGCAGGCTGTTTCATCTTTTTGTGCCAAAGTTATATACTGGTTTTGGTTCGCCATTATAAGCATCTCGAAGTCTGCTACAAGTTTATCAAAATTTGTCTGGACAGTTCTGTTCAACTTTTTGAGATACAGTCAATTTTCTATATCAAGGTATTTTAGTCACCAGCCATGGCTAAAAGCAGTGATGTATTCCGTATGTTGGCTGTTGAGGATAAGTTGGATGGTATGAACTACCCGTTATGGACTTATATGATGCGACATGTATTGGTTGCAAAAGGATTGTGGAACATTGTGTAGGGTGTTGAAAAACATCCTATCACATATGTAGCTGTTACAACTACAGGTACTAAAGATGATGTAGAAGGTGTTGAAGATGGTGATATTCTGCAGATTCATGCTCATGTTGTTGTTTTTGTTGCTTCTATTGTAGAGCAAATTTGTTGGGATGGCAGAGATGCTCAAGCACATGCATTGATAGTTTTTTCTATCAAACGTGCCATTATTCCTCACATTCACTCTTGCAGAATAGCTAAGGATGCTTGGGATACACTTACGACATTGTACCATTCTAGGAATGAGGCTCGTGTTGCTTACCTCCGAAAATAGTTGGAGAGTGAGCACATGAATGAAGGTGATCCTATGGACAATTTTCTAACAAAGATCAAGGATTTGAAGGAACAATTTATTTTTGCAGATGAAGTCCTTCATGACAGTTCACTTGTGTAGACTATTTCGAATGGTCTTCCCGACTCATATCAGAGTTTTGCTTCTACTCTTAGTTTGATGATGAAAGGCAATCCAAATGCCTTAACATTTGAAGAGTTAATTCTTGTTTTGTTGCAAGAAGACCAGTCTAGGCAAAACAGGTCTATTATGCATGTTGCAGATCAAGCTTTCCTCGCTAGTCAGAAGGGCAAAGAAAAATGGAGCTCTTCTACTAGTAAGCAGAAATCTGCAAATGCTGCACATTCAAAGAAGGAAGACAAAGATGAGAAGAAATCAGAAAAGAAAAAATTGTTTTGCAAGTATTGTAAAGCAAATGATCATGTCATTAAGAGCTATCCAAAACTGGCTGCTAAAGACGCAAAGAAGAAAGAGGCCGAAATGGTTGTTGCAGAGGCCTCTACACTGAAAACAGATTCTGCTAATCTTGTGCAGGATGAAGAATGGGTTTTTACTAATGTTTGCAGTTTTGAACCATCTTCTCATAAGCACAATTTCTTCTCTTCACTGGAGCTTGCCTGCAAGGGAACTAGAATTACGACCACCACATGCTAGAGAGATGACTCTCCTCCCAACCAAATGCCTCTATATATAGCTCTCTCCAGGGGACTGCCTTCTTGGGCAGGTGGATACTAACCATCCATGTGTTAGCCATGTAGCTACATGTGCGCCAAGTGTCCCAGTTAAATCGAGTTAACTCAAGTGGATGCTTCTAGAAGGCTCTAGATCTCTTTGGGCAAAATACTCTCCCCATGTCCCTCATGTGGATTGAACCCAAGACCTCCTCCTTCACATCCTTGAGACTTAACCACTAAGCTAAGTGGATCACTTGTTCACAAGAGCACAAGACCTCCTAGTAAGTCCAAACTCGAGATCTTTGGTCATACACATGGATGACTAAACGGTGTCCGATTTCAGATCCATCTGAACCCACTAGATCCTTGGATCATAGACTTACTTTATTACATTCTTCACCCCTTGGAAAAATATTTTCGTCCTCAAAAATAGAGCTATATATCTACTATAGGCAACCCCCGAGCGTCATGTTCTAAAACTGGAAGAACATGGTCATGTTCTAGAACTAGAAGAACATGTCTCATCTCTGTGGTGACATCCCTACCCAAATGATTTAAAACACTATCTGGCTTTGCACTTTGATAAACTAGTCAAAGTATAAAGTAGTGAATGAATAATAAGGGTGGATCTAAAAACATCCCTAGCCAATTCATAGTTTCTTGATGTGCAATCTAGGCATAAACATGTGAACTAGGTGGATTCTTATTACTAGTCTATTTCTGGGCATAATTGGTGCATAGACTTAGTAATGAAGGTGGGATTCTTATCCCTCATAAAACCTTGAGAAACTTTTTATTCACTTGAATTTGGTTTGGAAAACTTGAAGTTTGGTTGTCCTAAATATCTAACTTGGATGTTTGTACAATGGTTAACTCCTATCCAACAGTTACTTGGTTTTTTTACCCGACTAGAGGACTACTTTGTCCTAACGAGTAAAAAATCCCATGTGAACTGTAGGAGAAAGTTTACCATTGTGTTTGAGTCAACCATACTATAACTTGACGAATACAAATTCAAAATGAAAATTTTCCAACTTAGGATACTTTTCTCAAAGGCGTGAGCTGAAAGTTCCTGGGAATTGTAAATCTTCTGAGCAATTCCTAACTTCTCTATTCTAGAGTATACTAGACTCTAGGAAATCATTTATGCTATAACTTGAAGCAAACTCAAATGAATAAGTTAATCTTGAACTTATCATCTTTCGATGTTTGAAAAGGTTCTGTATCGAACATCTATCTAGGATGTTTTAATTTAGTTATCTAGTTCTAACCAGCTAACCCTGGTCTTTTGCAAAAGGAATCAGATACCATATCTGAGCCAATTCCAAAAGATTTGGAAAGCAGAAAGAAATAACTAAAACTTTGTTCAACCAATTCAAAGTTCAAAGATACGTAAACTTGCTATGATTCAAAGTCTAGATGACTCAGGACTTTAACTTCTCAAAGAACTGTTTCAATGGGATATTGAAGCATTTTTTTATCTTTAAGAGAAATAAGCTAGATTCTCAAAAAGATTTCAAAGAAAATCAAAAACATCATCCAACCACAAGATACTAGTGTGGTAACCAACATCAGTGTGTCGACCCACTGAGGTTCTGTTGATGAGTTTTGTATTCAAATAATGCTTCACTTGAGACTAAGTTTATGACTTTATTCAATCTTTATGACTCCTTACTCGGAATGCAATTGTTGAGCATTGCTTTGAGTCAAAGAATTGAATTTTCCAAGTTACACTAGGAACTTGATGCTTAACTTAGTCAATCAAATCCTTGGTTGAAAAGATCAACTCAAAGTCAGAGTCTGAATTCTTTAGAAATCTATGAAATATTTCCGAACCAACAACACTTTATCTTGAAGTGTTTCAAGAAGATCTTGGAAGTTACTTACTTCATATCTTCTGTTTTCTTGATCTTGAAGTTATCTTGAAATATCTTGAGATACTACTTTTATCCTCCTTGAATTTAAACTCCTTCTTTGAAGTTTTAATTCCCTTGAGGATCAAACCTAACTTCAAGATCCAATCTAGGACTAAAAGATAATTATCATCCCATTGTCTGATGTCCCATACCATCTTTTTTACATCAATCTGAGTATAAAATCTGGTGTCCCATACCACCCTATTTTATATTCACATTCGTGTGGGTGATACTTATCCTAAAGTCTAAACATCTCTTGATAGAGTACCTTCTTTCTTCAATTCTAAATGAGAATTTTGAAGTTTCAGGCATTATCTCTAACTTGATATTCTAGGTTTTGATCCTTTTACATGATCGTGTCATGATCTTGTGCTTTATTTGAGGAACTTGAAAACCTTTTGATGGAACATTGATCCTTCTTTGCTAGGGTTTTCAAAGGAAAACTAATCAGAATTCCAAGTACTTGAATTTTCACAGATTCAAGTTCAATTGGTTTATTCTTGACCAATTTGTAGTGACAAGAGTTTTTGACTTCTTGTCTTTAGATTCCTTTGTTATTGATGCTTTAGGTACCTACCCCGGCCGGGACTTTATAAGAATCTCTCAACTGCTTAAGCCTTAAGTATCCGCTCATGCTTTCTGGATTTGTACCAAAATCCCTTTAAGGATTGGTAAACATTATGTTTTACCTTCCATAGACTTAAGTACCGTCTTCACGATTGGAGACTACATTCTTGGAATTTCTCAACTCTCTTCATACTTGGAACAACTTACTCTTTTCACAGTTTTCCATTGGATAAATGGACCTTGAGTGAATAATTTCCAAAAGGAATTTCATTGCCAATGCTTGGGCAATCTACAAAATAGTTCCAATCGCATGTTCTTGGGCAATCATAGCCAAGCCTGATCAAGTTTGGTTGACCTTGCGACTATAATAAAGACTTAGTCTTTATTTATAAGGTATCTTAAACTATCAAAAGCTTCTTTGCTTACCCGTGGGATTTTTAGAGATCTTCCCCTCAACTTAAGTCCAAGCATACACTGATGCCTCTCAGATTCCAAAGCTAAGAATCTTTGATACACCATTAGGTTATATCAATATTTGGACTCAAGTACCAAGACTGGTGGTTTGGAAATTACTGGGAACTACTTGCTATTAAACTTTCTTGAAAGATTCTAGTCTCACATCTAGGGAGAGTTTTTTCATTCAAGAACTTTTAGATTGCTACCAGGGAATCAAGTATTACTAAGCCAATGGTTCATCTTGGAATTTTTTTTCACTAGAATAATCTTTAAAAGAAATTTTTTGACTTTTGGACAAGACCAAGACTTAGGGCTTTATTGCTTGTCCAAAAGATTTTTCTTTTAATCCAAGGAAATAGTTAACCAGACTATTTTCTTTGTTGTCTTATCTATAGGAAGTAGTTTAATTCATAAAGATTACTTTGATGTATCTTTTAGGAAAATATCTTGATTCCTAAAGATTAATTGGGTTTCTTCTTTAAGCTCTATTTAGCTTAAACAAATCCAAACATACTTTTCTCATTCTCAGAAAAGTGCTAAATAAAGTTTCCTTACTCTTTGAAAACTTTGCATCTTGACTAGAGATGCAGTCATGGAATCTAACATCCGACTATTGAACACTAAAGTTCAACTGATGCTAAAGTTTATTCATCTTTTTGAGGTTCATCACTCGTCAAGATGAAATCAAAGAACAAACTTCAAAAGTTCCATGATTTTTTATTTTTTTTTCAAATTTGGAACATATTAACTATCCTTTGAATTTGAAAGTATTCAACTTCTTAACAAACAACCATGCATATGCAAATTCCTGTTTCTTGTATGCAAATGCATGTGAGTGCATGCACTTCTTGGAATTCTCCTTTCATGCACCAAACTTAAACCAAGAAATTTTGGAGCTTGAAAATGCATGTTTCCAATCATCCATGCACAAACATTCTACTTCTGGCTTTTCTTTAAAAAGATATAAGTGTCCATGTGCATAAACTTGAGCATTAACTTATCTTTTTCAAGCAAGAAGGAAATGTGTTTTGTGCATGAAAACATTCTTTGAAAAGGAGAAATGTAGATGCATACTTATGCTTGTGTTTAATGAGTGTTTCAATATATTTTTGCTCTTTCATGGAGGTTTCAATAATTTGCATCAAGATTATCAAGAATGAAGTTTACTACCATACTTCAATGATAAAATGCATCCTACATGAAAACAAAGAGCAAAAACAATTATTGAAACTAATCATAACTTGGAAAATACTTATCTCCCAATTAGCTATTTCCTTCCATTGATCCTCAGGAAGAGCCATTCTCCATTCTTTGGCCTTAGCCTATTCTTTGCCTTCAGATGATATATGGATGATGCTTCAATAGAAATGTCATAAGGCAATGATTTGACTGTTGATGTCCAATTCTAGAAGTTCAAAGATCGATTGCTTAAGTTCTCACATGCTTGAATGAAGATTATTGATCTTCTATTGTATTTTTGCTCAGAAATTTGGATCCCTTGAACTCCACTAAGCAACAGTTATGGGGATTGGCTTTCAATGAACACGTCACAGTATTACAATTGGCTATCAAACATCGATGTGTTGTAGTACAGTTGGTTAAGATGCTCCGATCTCACTCAAGCAGATCGGGTACAGATCACGCAAGAGATAATCTTCTTGAGCAGCACTAGACTGATAAAGCCACGTGTGCAAGGTGGTTTGAACAAAGTATTCTCACAGTATGTGACTGTGTTCAAAACCTATGACCAGCGTAGCAATGATAAAAAATACAGCATCGCAATGATTAAAAATATAATTTTTGATAGAATTTCTGTCAAAGAAAATTGCCTTCATGGTTTAAATGAATTATCATAAATAGTGAGGTTAGCGGATCAAATCCCGCTCCACCTGACAACCAACATAATTCTATGTTTTTCTTTTTCTGGGCATCAATGCTATGTTGCAGTAGCTAGTAATAAGATCGCATATGGATTTCTTGCGCTTTTGTTATCCAACTTCAAAAGTATATGAAGAATCGTGTCACTTATCAAGTTCTCCATGAGAACTTGTGAGCAACTGCATGATACTACTAAGATCACTCTGGAACCTTCTTTTTTCTTCAAATTTTCCTCACTCTATTGGAGAGGATGCGAGTTTGACTCTAGAATGGGCTTTGAATAAAAATTCAAGCTTTTGCTTGTATGCTACAACAATGCTCTAGATAGGTTCTTCGTGTTTGCTTCAGGTAGAGAATCAGCAGCGCCCGAACATCATATGAGATTAAATCCTCTGTATACTCAGCAACCTCGATGCACTCTCTTTGATGGTTAGATGAATTATCTCTACAGCGTGAGGTTACGGATTGAATTCCTCTTCCCATGGCCATATTTTGGTTCCAAATTCAGGGAAGACTTCATGTCTACAGTAAAACAGAAACCGCAATAGCATCCAACACGTTTAGCATGATGGTCATAGCCTCCATCAGGTAATCACGATTAGGCTCTTGGTGAGCACGGAACATCCTCAAGATTGAGATTATGGGATTGAATCTTGATTTCCATCATTTCAAATTGTTGGAGCAAGTCTATGACAAGCCTAAGTATTGGCTTGAGTCCCACAAATTCAAAGAACAAGCCTTAAAATGAAGACAATGTAAAGTTCACTTGTGAACTACCTCTTGTAACCTTTGAAGACTTTACTTAATCTAAAAGTGAAAGAATCTTAAGTGGTTGAGTCCACTTGATCAAAAAGGGAAAGAGGAGCCACGAATTCATGATTTGTGGTAGATAGAGAATCAAATCAATCACTAATTGATTGGAAAGTGATTGAGGGAAGTTAGCCTCCCAAGCTCAACTATAAATAGATGGCAGCTTTAGTCGTGGTTAAGAGAGACCTCAGAGAAGACCTTGAAGAGCTGAGATTTATGCCATATCAAGGTGTGATTCTAAGGCACACATATATATCAGTAAGTCCATTGTATTGTATAATCAATATACTTTCATTTTCATGATCATTTGAGTTCATATTTCCATGTTCTTGTGAAGTGTACTACTCACTGCGATATCTCTCAGTTTTCTCAGTCAAATTGCAGAGATGGTTTCTCTGAGCATGGTGCATATTTTTAGTGATTTGACTTGTTAAAGTTAGCTCTACAAGTCTAATATATGCTCACCAATTTTCATTTCATTTGGGTGTTGCAATCTTCAGTTATGTTCAGTTGAAGTCAACCCTATCTGTTGATTTTCACTTCTCTATCAGGTACCCGACTTTTTTACTCATCTTGTCAGAGCTATTTTTCCGTGTGTACTTACCTAAATTCAATGATTTAAAACTTATTAGATTTAGCGTATTTTCTAGTGTAAGCGTACAAATTTTCATAATCATTGGATTCTTAAAGCTTGAGTTATGTTCATTTTTCTGCTCACTCGTCTCATTATTGTAGCAGCCCATGAAAATCGGGATGATGTCATCACTTATTAAACATCATTCTCAGAGTGTGGTTCATTATTTTTTATGAGATTACTCTTGAAGGTTAGATTTTTAAGTTAAATAGACTTCCCCAAAAGGAATTAAGCTAATTGCTGATGTGCTCAGAGAATTATGCAAAACACTGGACAGGTGTATGAACCAAAATAGCAAGTTCTTCACCTCTAAGCTAACTCCAACTTATCTGTTTTGATCTATCTTTTTGAGAGTGATCTTTCAAGGTACATAGGGTGTCTAATACATCCATTGGCAAGCTAAAAGGGCCCGCCACATACTCCTAGAGTTCATTTGGTTGGTGTAGATCAAGGATTTTGCAACACCTCTTCATCTTCAAGCATATACCTATCCATCTCTTCACAGTGGTATCAGAGCAAGGTTGGACAACATGGCAGATGGATTTCCTTCATCAATTGACAAATTAGACAGAGGTAACTACTCAGCTTGGTCATTAAGAATGGAAGCTTATCTCCAAGGTAGAAGTTTATATGGTTATGTGGCTGGAGATGAAGTTATGCCAAGTTTTAGGAACAAAGTCAACCAACACAAGAAGAGCAAGAAAGATTGAGCACATGGTGCTCCAAGGATGCACTTGCAAGGTCTAATCTCCTCAACTCTATCTCAGATTTTTTGTTGCCTCACATTAGAAGTTGTAAGACATCTCAGGAAGTGTGGGATGCACTTGAAGCCTTCTTCTCTTCAAGTACCAAAGCTAGGAAGCATCAACTATGGCTAGATTTCAGAACTCTCAAGAAAGCTCCCAAACAAAATGTGACTTATTTTGTCACAAAGCTCAAGGACATAGCAGATCAGTTGGGAAGCACTGGAGAGGTAATAGATGAAGAGCTAATTGTAAGGCAGGTCATCAATGGATTGAAAGTAGATGACAAGTGGGAAGCATTCACCATAGCTATGGATTTGTACATGGACATGCATGTACCTGATTTCAATACCCTCATTGGACAACTACTTACTCAAGAGGCAAAGCTGATAAAAAATGGAGAAAGCTCTAAAGTTAATCAATCTTCAGCTTTATACAGTGATAAAAACAAGTCCAAGCATAACAAAGGAAAGGCAAAGAAAGTGGATGATGAAGCAGGTACATATCAAGTTAACTATGCAGGTAGAGGAAGACATGGAAGAGGTAGAGGAAGAGGAGGTAGACAAGGTAGGGGGAGATCCCAAGACTCCAACCCATGTTCTATTTGTGGACTAACTAATCATACAACTGAAAATTGCGTTAGGAATTCCAGGAATCAAAGAGGAAGAGGATACAATAGAGGAAGTTATGGCTACTCAAGAGGAAGGTTCAACAACTACCATGGCAATTACAACAACTAAAATCATTCAAACTATCAAGGAGGCTACAAAGGAAGGAGAGACTTCAATAACTACATAGAAGACTCAACAAAGAGGATTCATTATTGATCATGAACATGGCTATGCCACAAGGTAAATCTGATGAGCATGTTTTCTACATAGATTCAGGTTGTTCAAATCATGTGGTAGGAAATGTGGCCCTCTTATCAGATTTAGAAGATCCAAGGAACAAGCATGAGGTACAAACAGGAGATGATACAAGACACCTTGTGGAGAAAATAGGAAACGTCAAAGCACCTGATGGAAACATCATCTTACTCAGTAAGGTACTCTATGTCCCTACCATTACAAAGAATTTGATAAGTGTTGGGCAGATAGTAGAGAAAGGGTTGCAAGTCAGGTTCACAAAAGTAGGAGCATTTGTTGAAGATCCAAGTCAAGGATTCAGAAGAATTGCAAAAGGTGAAAGACAGGTAGATTGTTCACATTTGAATTACAAGACACTAGAAACATTGCTCTCTTTAAATATGGTAGTCAGACACTCATAGAATTGGAAGTATGGCACAAAAGTTTAGCAAATATTGGTGAAAGGTCATTAAAGAAAATTTGTAGGGACCAAAGTGTACTTGGACTCCTTAACTTGTCAAAACAACATATGATTTATAAGTGTAGTGCATGTCGATTTGGAAAGTCTCACAGGTTACCATTCATGAAGAAAGGTTATATGCATGGAGATCTCTTGGAGTTGGTTCATACAGATGTATGGGGACCTAGCAAGGAAGCTTCAATATCTCGATCAAGGTATTATGTCTCCTTTATTGATGATTGCAGCAGATGGACTATCCTATTCTTTATGAAACACAAAGATGAAGTTTTTTCATGTTTCAAAAGATATTTGGCTCTTGTGAAGAATCAAACAGGTAAATCACTAAAAAGGCTAAGGTCAGATGGAGGGGGAGAATACTTCTCCCATGAGTTTGATTCTTTTCTTCAAGAAAGAGGAATCAAAAGAGAGGTAACTACAAGATACACTCCTGAGCAAAATGGAGTGGTAGAAAGAAGGAATAGGACAATTGTTGAAGCTGCAATGTCTATGTTGAATGAAAAGCATTTACCTAATTACTTATGGGCTGAGGCTGTATCTACAGCCACTTACTTGATTAACAGGTTGCCTTCAAAATCCCTTGATGGGATGACTCCATATGAGGCTTGGAATGGAAGATGACCAAGCTTAGATCATTGTAAAATTTTTGGTTGCATTGCTTATGCTCATGTTCCTTCACAGGTTAGAGGCAAGATGGATCCAAAGGCAGAAAGGTGTGTATTTATTGGATATGACAACAATCAAAAGGGTTACAGGTTATACAACCCTATCAAGAAAGGATTCTTGGTAAGCAGAGACGTAGTTTTTTATAAGAACAATTCATGCTATGAAGATTCATGCAGGAAGGTAAAATTGCCATATGACCTTGAAGAAGATTTCCCAAAGCTTGGCAGAGAACATCAACCAAACATTGAAGAACAAGGTACTTCAGAAGATGATGAAGAAACTCAGATGGAAAAAATCAAAGCATGGAAGTCTAAAGGTAAAGCAAAATTGCAGGAACTTGGACATGAGGCAGAATCATCACAACATGGCTTAAGAAGATCTATAAGGGAAAGAAAAAAACCAGAAAGGTATGGGTTTGACACCTCATTAGTAACTAAACATTCTATTGACATAGCACAAGACATAAATCAAGAGGAGCCATCATCCTTTGAAGAGGCCAAAGCAAAATCAGAATGGAAGCATGCAATGAAGGAAGAGATTGAATCACTTGAGGAAAAAAATACTTGGGATTCGGTGCCCAAGACTTCTTCCATGAAGGTAATAGGCTCAAGATGGGTCTATAAACTCAAGAAGAATTTTGATGGTTCCATTAACAGGTATAAGGCAAGGCTTGTAGCAAAAGGCTTTGCACAAACTCAAGGAGTTGATTATGAAGAAACTTTTTCTCCTGTAGCTAAGATGCCTACAATCAGAGTGTTACTTAGTACTACTTCTTCCAAGAATTGGAAGATACTTCAACTAGATGTAAAGAATGCATTCTTGAATGGTTGGATAATAGAAGAGGTATATATGGCACAACCACTTGGTTTTGAGACTCAAGTTTATCCTGATTATGTGTGTAAACTTAACAAAGCATTGTATGGTCTCAAGCAAGCCCCAAGATCTTGGAATTTCAGGCTTGTTTCATTCTTGTAGGACAAAGGCTTTCAACCAAGCAAGGCAGATCCTCCACTCTTTATTAAAAAGAGTAATTCTGAGATCATCTACCTATGTGTATATGTAGATGATATTATATTGACAGGAAATGATTCATATGGTATGAAGAAGATCAAAGATTAGATGAGAGAAGAGTTCAAGATAAGTGATTTAGGTTCACTTACCTACTTCCTAGGTTTGGAAGTTGTCTACAAAGATCATGGTTTGTTTCTCACTCAAAGAAAGTGCATTAAGTACATGTTGGCAAAAGATGCAAGATTGTAAGATTGCAGGTACTCCAATGGAGGTCAATCACAAATTGAGCTCACATGAAGGTGAACTCATAGAGGATATCACATCATATCGAAGTCTAGTGGGTAGTCTCAACTATGCCACATTGACAAGAGTAGATATATGTTACAGTGTGAGTGTGCTAAGTCAATTTATGCACACACCAAGGAAACCACACATGGATGCCTCCAAAAGGATTCTCAAGTATCTCAAAGGAACCATAAATGAAGGACTTTATTATCCTTATGTATCAGATTTAGGTTTAAAGCTATTTTCTTATGCAAATTGGGTTGGTTCCAAGGAAGATAGAAGGAGCACTTCAGGATATCTTACTTTTGCAGGTTCAAAGCTTATTTCATGGTCATGCAAGAAGCAACCTACAGTTGCTCTTTCTTCCACAGAGGCTGAGTACAGAGGTCTTGCCATAGCTACTCAGGAAGCTATGTGGATGAAGACATTATTCACAAATCTTGGATTGGAGTTTGGAACTCCAACTATTTTTGGTGAAAATATGATTTCTATTCATTTGGCTGCTAATCCTATTTTTCATGCAAGGACTAAACATATTGAAGTTCATTATCACTATGTACGAGAGAAGGTTCTAAGCAAAGAGATTCAAATATCATATGTGTCCACTCATCAACAATGTGCAAATATTCTAACCAAAGCATTGGATGGTACAAATCTTTGCAAATTCAAGGCTATGATAGGTTTCTAGGTAATCTTGGAAGATTGATGACCTCAAGCATACTTGGCTTGAGGGGGAGCTGTTGGAGCAAGTCTATGACAAGACTAAGTATTGGCTTGAGTCCCACAAATTCAAAGAAGAACACTATACAGCGATGTTTTATCCCATGTTCAGCCATAAATGCATTAAAGCAAGAAGACATATATTTCCCCCCTCGATCAAAACAGAGGGTGCCTATTTTACATGCTGACAATTTTCAGCCAAAACCAGAAATTGTTTGAAGCAAATAAACACTTAGGACTTTGCTTTCAATGGATATACCCATGCATGCCTAGAAAAATCATCGATGAAATTCACGAAGTAAAGATAGTTCCCAAAATAAGGTGTCTGCATAGGACCAGAGACATCACTATGTACAAGCTGCAATTTCTGAGTAGCCTGAATTGAACCATCTTTTGGAAAGGAGGGACGCTTCATTTTGCCCAAAATACAACCTTCACAAACATGTTTTTGGGTGCGTCAAGTTTGGGCAAAGAGGACACCATTTCAGATTTCTACAGGCATACCAAACTAGCAAAATTCAAATGACCAAAGCGTGCATGTCAAAGCCTTGCATTTGACATAGCTTGAGAATCATGTAATGCACATGCCGAATCATTTACAGATCTTTCATAGTCTATGAGCTTATACAACCCACGACATAAAATGTCAGAAGCAATAATCACGTCACCATTTGACTGATCAGGAATTGTACATCTATCATCAATAACTTTCACAAACAAGCTAATCTTGGCTAAAGTCAAAATTGATAACAGATTCTTCTTGATCCGTGACACAAATAAAGCATCTGAGAAAGTGAAAGAACTACCATCAACAGTAGTCAAAATGATCTTACCAACTCCCATCATAGGATAAGAGGTGTTGTTGGTGCATGTGACAATATTCCCTGTAGGGGCAGTGTAATAAAGTAAGTCTATGATCCAAGGATCAAGTCGATCGAGACGGATCTGAAATCGGACACTGTTTGGTCATCCATGTGTATGACCAAAGATCTCGAGTTTGGACTTACTAGGAGGTCTTCTGCTCTTGAGAACAAGTGATCCACTTAGCTTAGTGGTTAAGTCTCAAGGATGTGAAAGAAAGGTCTTGGGTTCAATCCCCATGAGGGACATGGGGAGAGTATTTTCCCCAAAGAGATCTAGAGCCTTCTAGAAGCATCCATTTGAGTTAACTCGAGTAACTGGGACACTTGGCGCACATGTCACTACATGGCTCACACATGGATGGTTAGTATCCACCGGCCCAAGAAGGCAGTCCCCTAGAGAGAGCTATATATAGAGGCATTTGGTTGCGAGAGCTATATATAGAGGCATTTGGTTGCGAGAGCTATATATAGAGGCATTTGGTTGCAAGGAGAGTCATCTTTCTAGCATGTGGTGGTCGTAATTCTAGTTCTCTTGCATTGGTATCACAGCTCTAGGCAAGCTTCCATGATGACCTTGGTGGTTTATCATCATTTTCCCTGATGAAGAGCTTCCATGAAAACTTCTTGATAGTTCTATCTTCTCCATAAGAATTTTTTTATTCTTCATATAAGTTTATTTCGCGTGCGGTATCCATCTCTCTATTTGTATTTCCCGTACGTTTTCATTGCTCAATCTCTCTTTCGCGAGATTCGGTTAGCAAAACAAAAAGAAACCATCACATTATTGAAATGTTCACTATTCTGGAATAACTCAGTAGGAACGGAGATCGAACCCCGGATATCAATGGGAGGGACATCTACTCTATCCACAATATCAGGCGCCGGTGATGACATATCCTGCCCCAAAAGCATTTATTTACGTGTATGTGCGATATCTTATGTTTATGAGATTTTTAAATATAATTTTTCACATATAAGTGAGGATTTGTTTCTGTGTGTTGTATATATATATATATATATATATATATATATATATATATATATATATATATATATATATATATATATATATATATATGTGTGTGTGTGTGTGTATGTATAAAACGTTTCCACCCAAACATGGATACTATTATGGAAAACGTTTAATCAATGTTTTGCTTATTGTTATGCTAAGGAAATATTGATGCTCCATTGAGCTGCAAATCATCCAAATTATGAGCAAATCACGTAAACATCTAAGACGTGGACCTCATCAAACAATTTACACTCAAGCATGGTAAAAGACAAAAGATGTGGTAAAAGACCCTAGACACATGCCAAACAATGCCCAGGTTTTGACTCTCATTCCAACCATAAGGTGGACATCATGAAACCATTGACACCAAAGCATGGTTATGACACATACAAAAGCCAAGAAATGTCCCCATCCCATGCCAAGGAAATCCCTCATCCCATACGAGTAAAAAATATATATTTTTTTTTCGTCCCAGTAGAGTAAGGCATTGTTCACTTCAGGTGGTCAAATGGATTCATTGCTAACCCAAAGCCAACAAGGCTCCATCATCTTTGATGATTTGTTTAAGATGGGAGAGAGATCATAGGTTTCACCTACATGAAGGCCATCACAAAATCAAGATTCAAGTTATCAAAACACTTTGTGTGTGGTCACTCATAATATGTACTTAATAACACATAGTGCTCAAGATGTGAGACTTCCCATGACTTAGAGTTGACTTCATATCATGAAACCTTTATAATACATATAATTGAATGATTGGGTAATAAAGGCCTCAACATCATGAAAAGTCGCTCTAGATTACTCAAAGTGGACTTCATATTATGTAACCTTTTCAAGTGCCTTTAATTGCATATGCAGTGAACAGCTCAATACCATCAATTATAATGATTTGTAAATCACTATTTAACTAAAATATGAACTCCAAGTGATCTGAATGAGCTGATGACAATGAGCAGTTGCCCATGAGAGCTAATGTAAAATTGAGCTACATACTAAAATTTTCTTTTTACCCTTAATAAACTTACTCATCTTTGATCCTAATGAGATGAATGACATAATAATGAGATTCATTCATGATCTTGAATCATTTGACCCTTGAAATAGGGCCCATAAGCTACCTACATTTCATACCATTCTAAGCCATCTACAAGCCATAAATGGTCCAATATGGAATTCTTCTAACATGTTAATTGGTTTTCCCACCAATAAAGTACTGCACGATTGGCTTCTCCTCATAATACAGGCCTTACAAATGTGTAATACAATACATAGTCATGAGGGGTAGACATTTATTAGGTACTAAAATGATGTCCCTGCTGTGTGAGAAGATACATGTCAAATGATTTGGCACATGGATTCCAAAAGGTTGCAACTAAATGGGGGAACTATTAGCACTAGATTTCCATTTTCTTTTGGCTTTTAGGGTTGGATGTTATGAAACTTGTGTGTCTTCAAAGTTGCTTTTACGCCATGCTTGGTAGCTCATGCATATCTTTCTTGATCATGGAACTACTAGTTGTGAGGCTGAGCATGAAACCACTCAAGATCATTGAGGCACTCTTTCCAATTCAAGAGGGTTTATAGCGGTTCACACCGCTCGTGGCACAATGAGTGCTTTCATATGGCAAAATTTGATTTGCTTTAAAAAAATGAAAAATTTCGGGGAACACCACTCTTTGAGTCGGGCTCCCCTTGGAACAGATCTATGTCTCTTTGACAATAGATTTTGATTGGTTGTTTACGTTGTTCAACCAATAATATGAGATAAAAATTTTGATTTTGAAAAGCTACCATGGCTCTTTGTGAATTGAACACATCGGCACATACTATGACTCAACAAAGTTATCCCCCCTAGCTGACCACACCTTTACATTCCACATTTAAGAATACATTATATATTGTGTTTTGAGGATTCGGACATCTTCCTCATGCTGTTTTTATGCATCGTTACTCCCTCAGGATATTGAGGGTGATTAGGAACTTTGAAAGTTCTTTGATCACAAAATCTTTTACATGGAATAAGAATGGAGCTACATGAATGTGGCTTATATTACACTGTCAAAGGTGACCAAATTATCCATTTCTAGGAGGGAGCTGATAAAGAATAAGAGAGAAAGAAGGTCTTGGAGGATATGAAAGATCGTGGAGAATGCATATATATATATATATATATATATATATATATATATATATATATATATATATATATATATATAGAGAGAGAGAGAGAGAGAGAGAGAGAGAGATAAGATAAAGAATAAGGACAATATAATATTAACTACCATGGTTTCATATTTTAATTTGAAGGACTAAAGTATATCATATCCAATACCCTTTGTAGGTTTTCTTATGGATTCTTTGTGGTCCCTTAAACATATTATAATTTCCATTGTTGAACCCTCTAATGAACTACACTTAGCTGCCCTTAAATCCAATGGTCTTCCCAACTCCCAAAAGCCTTGAGTATCCCTCAACATATGGATCTTGAAATTTAGATCTAGGTGGCCCTACCTATCACACATGGCATGGAAACTTGTTCAAAGAGGATTTTTTTTTATATATTTTCTAATGCAATATTTCTCTGTAAAGAAACTTTGAATTGTCTTTCTTTCTTATTTTGTGGTGCTCATGCTTGTTTAAGTTTTCCATGTCTTACTCTACCCTTTTAGGAGATTCTCACGTCCATTTCCATATCCCATAGTTTCCTTGAAACTATAATTTGTGTGCCATAGAGATGGTTTTTCATCCAGAGATTTCGATACGAGGGTGATGTGTGTGATTTCATTTAGTAAATGCTTTAGGTGGTTTAAGCTTTGTTTAAACAAGGCTCCATCATCTTTCATGCTTTGTTTAAGCTGGGAGAGAGATCATATGTTGGACCTATATGAATGCTATCACAAAATCAAGATTCAAGTTATCAAAATACTTTTTGTGTGGTCACTCATAATATGTACTGAATAACACATAGTTCTCAAGATGTGAGACTTCCCATCACTTAGAGTTGACTTCATATTATGAAACCTTTATAATACCTATAATTGCATGATTGCATGAAAAGTCACTTAGTCCCATCTCTTTGTGGAATGTGGACATGCCAATCAGTTTTGGCAGACAGCGCAACAATACCTCCATATCAAGGGCATCAAGCAGTTGGATATCAAACAATACCTCCATATCAAGTGCAACAATACCTCCATATCAAGGGCATCAAGCAGTTGGATATCAAAGAAATTATGATTGGCTACTATAATAAAACAAACCTCTTCATGTGGAAGTTTTGTAGAAGTTGCATCCTCTAGAATATTTGGCTTAGTAGAAATCAAAGAATTTTCAAGGGGAGAAGTACAAACTTTTTGTTTCCCCTTCAAACTGCCTTGAAATCCATTGGCCTTCATGCTATAGAAGCCCCTTGTAACAAAGTTCAGTTGTCTAGAATTTTAGGAGAGCATCACCCTGATAACTTGAGGGATGTAAACAAGTTCCTCATGTATTTTTCCATTTTGTAGATGATGGTTTACGTCCAAAAAATGAGACTGTAACTCTTAGTTTATGGGACTCGGTCCTTCTTCGTATCTATAGGCACACACACATGCCTTCATTAATTTAATTCCTCTTTCTTGTTTTTCTCAGGAAAAAATATGAGTACCTGAATCTCATTATTATATCATTCATCCCATTGGGATCTCAAGGGTAGAAAAGAAACTTTTAGTATGTAGCTCAATTTACATTACCTCCCATGGACTATTGCTCGTTATCATCAGCTCATTGAGGCCACTTGAAGTCAATATTTTAGTTAAACAGTGACTTAAAAATCATTATAATTGATGATTATGTAAGCCATTGAAGGAATAAATATTTGATACTAATGGGGGAGGCCCAAATGTAGGTAAACCTATATCTACATTGGTTATTTGACCATTCGACTTTCCATGTCCTGAGTTTGTCAACAATTTTGGAAACAGAACCTTTGTTCTTCTTGAATCTCTGCAACATATCATAAGAAGCATCTTGAATGTACAGGTTCCTAACTCCACAACAATCTATCTTGTTTTTCAACATCCCCTTGTAATGGATGATTCCATGTTGAGATACAGGGGAAAGGTTAGTAAAAGACTTGCAAAAATCATCAAACACTATCTGGCCATCCTAGGAGAAGCGTTCCCATGACTTGAATCCTTCTTTAAAACATTTGTGTTCTTTCATTGATTGTGTATAGTTGTTCCATAGAGCAATCCAGCCATGCCATTGTGATTCGTATAGATTAAACTTTAGATTGCAAGCATATTCCTCTTTTGAAAAATAGACCTGAGAGACACTTTGAATCCCATAGGAATACCCAATAGTCTGAAGACTACCCCTTCCTGTATGACATCACATCCAAGACTAGAAATATAGTTGGGAATCATATTGCTAGAAGGTTTAAATCTAGTTTTTTTTTATGATTATTTTAGAACCACTTGTGAGGCAAAAAATTTACAGACATTCCAAAAAGGTGGAGGCAGATCTAGAACGAGTGTTAGTCTACATACTGGTATTATTAGCAAACATTTGAAGACCAAGCTACTTAGGAGAATTAGGAATCTTAATGCCATTGATGGTCCCATTTCTCATTCCATCACTAACCAGCCAACCTAAAGCATCACGAGAGAAGGCAAATGGGAGGGGAGCTAGAGGACAACCTTGTCTAATATATCTACAAAATTTAAAGGGTTCACACAAGTAGCCATTCATAGACACTCTTGAGTGAGCATTCTGAAAATGTTTACTAACATAATCAATGAAATTTATCCTAGCTCCTATGTCATGAAGAGATTGTAAAATAAAATCCCATTCAATTCTATCATAGGCTTTCTCAAAATCATCTTTGAAGAAGGAGTAATCCTGCTCCATCTCACTAGCACATTCCAAAATGAAATCAAGCATAAATCTCCATTTTATAAAATCTTTTTAATCATGATGGATGATTTGGTTCATAATGGGGCTAAGCCTCCTAACTAGGGTTGAGGAGAAGATCTTGTAGATAGAACTCAAGAAAGTGATTGCCCTCCAATTGTTGATATCTTCTTTACTACCTTTTTTATAAATGAGCTTTATCACTCTAATGTTCATATGAATAGGGAGAGAACCTTTTCTAGTTGCTCTTCCCAAATCTAGAGAATATAAGGAGTCAAGAAGTATTTTAGGGTAAAAACGAACTCATAAGGAATCCCACCAATACTAGGAGACTTTAAGAGTTTCAATTTACTTATAGTTTCTTTAATCTCACCAATAGTGAGAGGCATGTCTAAAATAGGCACCAAGCTTTCAAGTACATTTTTTTTTCTTTTAAAGGCAATAGTAGCTATGGCTCTCTGGATACCCCCCCCCCTCACTTTAGTACTAGACAACACATAAATAAAGAAGTTTTTGGCACCTTGTGAATTCTCCTAAATGTTGATAGAAGCTCCACCATTGCTCTTGTGTAGCAAAGGTATATAATCGTTTACTTTTTCTTTTTCATCAAAGCGAACATAGTCTTATTAGCTCTATCAAACTTATGAGCCCAAAAAGCTCTTGAATAAGCAAGAGCCATACTAGCATCAAGGTACATCTCATATCTAAGTTTACATTGGAGGTCAATAGCTCTTTGGGAAGGTTTGGAATCAGATTCAAGACTAGACAGTGCTTTCTGAATCTTCTCCCTTCTCTTGGCTCTCATTTTCCTAGTGACCTTTTTGTGTAGGTAAAGAGGTTTTGTATCTCTTTAATAGCTAACTCCCAACTTCTAGAAGGGGAATTCCCTAAAGAGAATTGGTAAGATATGACTTCTCAATGCTTAGTCATGAAGTTATGAATACTAAGAAGGTTAGCATCAAGTTGGGACCACCCTGCCCTATAGTTGGGAGAACCTCTCTTGAGGGAAATGGATAAGGTTTATGGTCGTAAAGGAGAAATGTGTGGTCTAACTCACTTCTCATGTCCTAAAACTCTTGGAGGAAGGAAATGTTGGAGTAGCATTTATTAAGGCAGTCCATTAGGTGGATATCCTCCTTCTATCTATTATTCCAAGTAAAGCCTAAGTTAAAGGACCGAATAAGTGTCTTGAAGTCTGCTATAGGTTTAACAGAACTCCTCAGGGTGGTTCTATTCAAATTTTTTAGATACAGTCATTTTTCTGCATTAGGGTATTTTAGTCAGTGGCCATGGCTGAAAGTAGTGATGTATTCTATATGTTGGTTGTTGAGGATAAGTTGGAGGGTACAAATTACCCATTGTGGGCTTATATGATGCGACATGTATTGGTCGCAAAAGGACTATGGAACATTGTGAAGGGTGTTGAAAAACATCCTATTACACCTGCAAATATAGGTATTGAAGTTGATGCAGATGGTGTTGAAGATGCTAATGTTCTTCAAATTTCTGTTCGTGTTACGATTTATGCTGCACCTACTATAGCACAAATTTGTTGGGATGGAAGAGATGCTCAGGCACATGCATTGATAGCCTTGCTTGTCGAACGTGCCATTATTCCTCACATTCACTCTTGTAGAACAGCTAAGGATGCTTGCGATACACTTACCACATTGTACCAGGATAGGAATGAGGCTCGCATTGCTTACCTCAAAAAACAATTGGAGAGTGAGCATATGAATGAAGGTGATTCTATGGACAATTTCCTAACAAAGATCAAAGAGTCGAAGGAGCAGTTAATTTCTGCTGATGAAGTTATACCAGATAGCTCACTTGTGTAGATCGTTTTGAATGGTCTTCCTGATTCATATCAGAGTTTTGTTTCTACTCTTTGTTTGATGATGAAAGGAAATCCAAACGCCTTGTCGTTTGAGGATTTTGTCTCTATTCTATTGCAAGAAGATTAGTCTAGGCAGAATAGGTCCATTATGTGTGTTGCAGATCAAGCTTTCCTGGCTAGTCAGAAGGGAAAAGGTAAATGGAGCTCATCTACTAGTAAGCAGAAACCTGCAAATGCTGCACATTCAAAGAACGAAGACAAAGATAAGAAGAAATCAGAAAAGCAGAAATTCTTTTGTAAGTACTATAAAGGAAACAATCATTTCATAAAGAACTGTCCAAAACTAGCTGCAAAAGAGGCAAAGAAAAAAGAGGTTGAAATGGTTGTTGCAGAAGTTTCTACACCAAAAATAGAGTTTGTTAATCTTGTGCAGAATGAAGAATGGGCATTTACTACTGTTTGCAGTTTTGACCCATCTTCTTCTGAACAGTGTATGTCTACAGTAGACTCAGATGTTTGGTACTTTGATAGTGGGGCAACCAAACATATTACCTCACAACGCAGTTTTTTCATCTCACTTGAGCCTGGGCCTACAAGGAATATTGTTCACATGTGCCAACAACTTCTCTTATCCTATCATGGGAGTTGGTAAGATCATTCTCACTACTCTTGATGGTAGTTCTTTCACTTTGTTAGATGCTTTATTTGTGTGAGGGATCAAAAAAAATTTGTTATCGATTTCTAAATTAGCCAAGATTGGGTTGGTTGTGAAATTTGTTGATGGAAAATGTACAGTTCATGATCTGTCAACTAGCGACATGATTATTGCTTCTCGCATTTTATGTCATGGGCTATATAAGCTCATAGACTATGAAAAATCTATGAATGATTTAGCATGTGCAATACATGATTCTCAGGCTATGTCAGATGCAAATCTTTGGCATGCATGCTTTGATCATCTGAATTTTGCTAGTTTGCTACGCTTGTAGAAATCTGGAATGGTGTCCTCTTTGCCCAAACTTGAGGTACCCAGAAAACATGTCTATAAAGGCTGTATTTTGGGCAAAATGTAGCGTTCCTCCTTTCCAAAAGATGGTTCAATTCGAGCTACTCAAAAATTGCAGCTTGTTCACAGTGATGCATGTGGTTCTATGCAGACACCCTCTTTTGGAAACTATCTTTACTTCGTGACTTTCATTGATGATTTTTCCAGGCATGCATGGGTATATCCATTGAAAGCAAAGTCCGAAGTGTTTATGTGCTTCAAACAGTTTTTGGTTTTGGCTGAAATCTGTCAGCATCTAAAATGGGCACCCCCTGTTCTGATCGAGGGGGGGAATATATTGTTGGAGATAGACGTCTGCAGAAGCACGTGAACAGCACAAGAAAGAAGAAGAAGCTTGGAGCTCAACACACAATGCTGAATGTATTACCACTAGAATGTACAAAGATAAA
The DNA here is from genome assembly GCA_020310875.1 of Ceratopteris richardii. Classification (NCBI taxonomy): domain Eukaryota; kingdom Viridiplantae; phylum Streptophyta; class Polypodiopsida; order Polypodiales; family Pteridaceae; genus Ceratopteris; species Ceratopteris richardii. The sequence continues at coordinate 65,010,875 of CM035412.1, forward strand.
TAGCCCATTAGGGCAATAGGTGTATATACAAGCCGGGGGAAAAAACCTCCTAAAGAGGGAAAAAAGTGCCCCGGTGGTCCTAGTGTGTTCAAACACATCACTACCTAAATATATCAACAAATCCCCCTAGGAGTGATGCAGTGAACAAGGAGCTGGCACTCATGTATAAGGAAGTGCCAACCTATGTGGAAATCACTCCAAAAAAGGAAGTAAGCCCAAAGCTTTGCAGAAAGCTTCAAACTTCTCCTTAGGCAGAGCCTTTGTGAAAAGGTTTGCAATGTTCTCTTGTGTGGGCACATATGCCAAGCTCATCTCCCCACCAGAGAACCTCTCCCTGAAATAATGATAATGCACCTCAATGTGCTTAGTGCAAGCATGGAACACAGGGTTCCTCGCAACTGCCAATGCGCTCTGACTATCACTGAAGATGGTGGTGGAAGAAGACTGACCAGCACCAAAATCAGCCATAAGGCATCTGAGCCACACACAATCAACAATCGCTGTGAAAGTTGCCCTACACTCGGCCTCACAACTAGAAGTGGCCACAATAGGTTGCTTCTTTCTCAAGCAAGATATACATGAGCTACCGAGCATGAAGCAAAAGCTACTAGTGGCCACACAAGTGTCATAGCAACCAACCCAATCAGAGTCAAAAAAAGCATGTAAACTGGCGGTAGTGATCCCCCCTTGGGATAAAACAACCCAAGTAGCCAAGTAGCACTCAAGTAGCGAAAGATGCGCTTAACCACCTACCAATGCTTGACTCCTGGGCAATGCATAAACCTGCTCATCTATGAGATAGCAAACTGAATATATGGCCGAGTGATGCATAAGTAAATTAAGCATCCAATAGACTACTGATAGAGAACAACATCAAATGCATCTCTAGCATCATGAAGACATAGTCGTAAACATGTCTCCATAGGAGTGGCAATAGGTTTACAATCTTCAAGGCCTAAATGTCGCAATAATGTGTCAATATATTTCTTTGAAACAAAGCCAGTCCATCATCAACGTGCATAATTTGAATGCCCAAATAATGATGCAAATGCCCCAAATCAGACATCTCAGATGAGGCATGTAAATTAGCCTTGAAATTAACAATATGCTTCTCATGAGGACCAGTGAGTAGCATGTCATCAACATACACCACAATGATTAGTACATCATTAGCACGCTTGACATATAAGGTGCTTTCAGTTGGACTGTTCTCAAAACCATGTGCAATCTGGTAGGCATGTATCTTTTCATACCAAGCACGTGGTCCTTGCTTTAAACCATATAATGCCTTCTTTAACCTGCACACTTGGTTTTCATGCCCTTTCTGCATAAAGCCACGGGTTGAAAAACATACACTTCTTCATGCAAGTCACCATTCAAAAATATTGTTTTAATGACCAACTGATGTACATTCCAAGCATGATGAGCTGCAAGTGCACAGATGCTACAAACAGTAGTCATTCGGCAAGTAGGAGCAAAGGTTTCATCAAAATCAAAGCCTCTTTCCTGCACATAACCCTTTGCAACAAGCCTAACCTTATACTTATCAATTGTACCATCAGGTTTATGCTTCAGCTTGTATATCCACTTAGTTCCAATGGCCTTCTTGCTAGGAGGCAAGTCACATAAAGACCAAGTACCATTCTTCATTATAGCATCATATTCAGATTGCATAGCAACCATTCAATTTTCTAGATTTTGTGTTTCATCAAATGAAACAGGCTCAGTCTCATCACAAAGACTAGATGCAACCATAGCATAGCAATCTGATGCAAAAGAGGCACTATGAGAGCCTGATCAAGTACGATATGACAGAGGTGCATCTAATTTGTTGTCACGCAAAGTCTGCACCAGCCATTTTGGCATAGTTTTTGCCTCCTCAATATCAGCTCTCTCATCAACAATGCATCATGTAAATCTGCATCAGAAAGGGATGATATGCATCATCACATGAAACCTGCAAAGGTTGAGAAGGTACCTCATTAGGACTAGCACTAGACTGTCCACCTGTAAAAAGAGGCAGTAAAGTATCATACATGTCTTTGGAGCTAATAGATATCTCCTCAATACATGAAAGCAATGGTTGAATAGCATCTTCCACAAAAACAACATCACGGCTAACCAGAATGCATTTAGTATGTGGATGATACAGACGATAGCCTTTACTTTCTGAACTACACCCATCAAAAATACATTTTATTGCTTTATCATCCAATTTTTTGCGATGTTGTTCAAGCACTAATGCATATGCCAAACAACCAAAAACACGCGGATGAGCAACATATGGCTTGTGATCATGCCAACCCTCATATGGAGTAATAGACTTCAGTGCTTTAGTGGGACACATGTTAAGTACATATGTTGCACACATGACAGCCTCAAGCCAGAAACTATGTGGTAAAGCCTGACTCTTGACCATACACCTCACCATATGCATGAGTGACCTGTTCTTTTGTTCAGCAACTCCATTTTGTTGAGGTGTATAGGCACAGTACACCGATGTTTTATCCCACATTCAGCCATAAATGCATTAAAATCAGAAGACATATATTCCCCCCCTCGATCAGAATGGAGGGTGCCCATTTTACATGCTCACATATTTTCAGCCAAAACCAAAAACTATTTGAAGCACATGAACACTTCGGACTTTGCCTTCAATGGATATACCCATGCATGCCTAGAAAAATCATCGATGAAAGTCATGAAGTAAAGATAATTTCCCAAAGAAGGTGTCTGCATAGGATCACAGACATCCTATGTACAAGCTACAATTTTTGAGTAGCCCGAACTGAACCATCTTTTGGGAAGGACGAACGCTCCATTTTTTCCCAAATATAGCCTTTCCAAACATGTTTCATAGGTGCCTCAAGTTTTGGCAAAGAGGATACCATTTCAGATTTTTGCAGGCGTAGCAAACTAGCAAAATTCAGATGACCATAGTGTGCATGACAAAGCTTTGCATCTGACATAGCCTGAGAATCATGTACTCCACATGCCAAATCATTTACAGATCTTTCATAGTCTATGAGCTTATACAGCCCACGACATAAAATTCCATAAGCAATAATCACATCGCCACTTGACAGATCATGAATTGTACATCTGTCATCAACAAATTTCACGACCAAGCCAATCTTGGCTAATGCAAAAACTGATAACAGATTTTTCTTGATCCCTGGCACAAACAAAGCATCTGACAAAGTGAAAGAACTACCATCAGTAGTAGTCAAAATGATCTTACCAACTCCCATAACAGGATGAGAGGAGTTGTTGGTGCATGTAACAGTATTCCCTGTAGGGGAAGGCTCAAGTGAAGAGAAGAAATTGTGCTTCAAGGTAATATGTTTTGTCGCTCCACTGTCAAAGTACCAAACATCTGAGTTTACTGCAGACATGCACTGCTCATGAGAAGATGGGTCAAAACTGCAAACAGTGGTAAACACCCATTCTTCTTCCTGCATAAGATTAGCAAACTCTGTTTTTGGTGTAGAGGCCTCTACAACAACCATTCTAGCCTCTTTCTTATTTGCCTCTTTAGCAACTAGTTTTGGACAGTTCTTTATGATATGATCATTTCCTTTACAGTACTTGCAAAATAATTTCTGCTTTTTTTATTTCTTTTCATCTTTGTCTTTCCTCTTTGATTGTGTAGAATTAGCAGATTTTTGCTTACTACTTGAAGAGCTCCATTTTCCGTTGCCCTTCTGACTAGCTAGGAAAGCTTGATCTGCAACACGCATAATGGACCTGTTCTGTCTAGACTAATCTTCCTGCAACAGAATAGAGACTAACTCCTCAAATGCAAGGCATTTGGATTGCCTTTCATCATCAACCAAAGAATAGAAGAAAAACTCTGATATGAATCAGGAAGACCATTTAGAATGGTCTGCACAAGTGAGCTATCTGGTATAACCTCATCAGCAGAAATCAATTGTTCCTTCAAGTCTTTGATCTTTGTTAGAAAATTGTCCATAGAATCACCTTCATTCATGTCCAGCTATTTTGGGAAGTAAGCAACACGAGCCTCATTCCTAGCTTGGTACAATGTGGTAAGTGTATCCCAAGCATCCTTAGCTGTTCTACAAGATCGAATGTGAGGAATAATGGCACGTTTGAGAGACAAAGCTATCAATGCATATGCCTGGGCATCTTTGCCATCCCAACAAATTTGCTCTACAGTAGGTGCAGTAAAAACTGTAGCACGAACAAGAATATGCAAAATATTATCATCTTCGACACCTTCTGGATCAGCTTCAATACCTGCCGTTGTAACAATTGCAGGTGTGATAGGACGTTTTTCAACACCCTACATAATTTTCCACAGTCCTTTTGCAACCAATACATGTCGCATCATATAAGCCCACAACAGGTAGTTGGTACCATCCAACTTTCCTCAACAACCAACATATGAAATACATCACTGCTTTCAGCCATGGCTGATGACTAAAATGCCTTGATGCAGAAAATTGATTGTATCTCAAAAAGTTGAACAGAGTTGCCTAGACGAATTCTACTAGACCTGTAGCAGACTGCAAGATGCTTATACTGGCAAAGCAAAACTGGTATATACCTTTGGCACAAAAAGACAAAATAGCTTGCACAAGCACTGCGATAGTGTGTTCGGAGGTCGAAACGAGCTCAGATCGTGATTTTGGCACGACAAAGCGAAGCAGTTTTGATCTCAGAAACACGCTGAGTATGCTCACCAAAATTCATGCAATTCTGAGGCTGCAACCGGAGAGGTGTCGATGATGTCCTAGATGAAGCAGCGACTTGCTCTCATACCAATTGTTGGAGATAGACGTCTACGAAACCACGCGAACAACACAAGGAAGAAGAAGAAGCTTGGAGTTCAACACACAATACTGAAAGTATTACCACTCGAATGTACAAAGATAAGTAGCCCGTTAGGGCAATAGTCGTATATACAAGCCAGGGGAAAAAACCTCTTAAAGAGGGAAAAAAGTGCCCTGGTGGTCCTTGTGTGTTCACACACATCACTACCTAAATATATCAACATATATATCTTGTGATTTTAATCCATTTCTGACTGAACATGGGATAAAATGTCAGTGTATAATGTTGTATACACCTCAATAGAATGGATTTGCTAAATGGAAGAATAGGTCACTCATGGAGATGGCAAGGTGTATGGGCAAGAGTCAGGATTTTACCACATTTTTTCTGGTTGAGGCTGTCATGTGTGCAACATATGTACTTAACACGTTTCCCACTAAAGCACTGTAGTCTATCACTCCATATGAGGCTTGGCATGGTTGCAAGCCATCTGTTGCTCATCTGCATGTTTTTGGCTATCTTGCATATGCATTAGTGCCTGAACAAAATCGCAAGAAATTGGATGATAAAGTAGTAAAATGTATTTTTGGTGTGTACAACTCTGAAAGCAAAGGCTATCTTCTGTATCATCAAGAGACTAAACACATTTTGGTTAGCTGTGATGTTGTTTTTGTGGAACATGCTATTCAGCCTTTACTTTCACGTATGAAGGAGACATCTGTTAGCTCCAAAGACATGTATGATACTTTGCTGCCTCTTTTTATAGGTGGATAATCTAGTTCTAGTCATATTGAGGCAACTTCTCAACCTTTATAGGTTTCATGTGATGATGTAGATCATCCCATTTCTGATGTAGATTTGCATGATGCACTTGTTGATGAGAGAGTTGATATTGAGGAGGCAAAGTCTATGCCAAAATGGCTAGTGTAGAATTTGCACAACAGCAAATTAGATGCACCTCTGTCATATGATACTCATTCAGGCTCTCATAGAACCTCTTTTGCATTAGATTGCTATGTTATGGCTGCCTCTAGTCTCTATGATGAGACTGAGCTTGTTTCGTTTGATGAAGCATAAAATTTTGAACATTGGATGGCTGCAATGCAATCTGAATATGATGTTATCATGCAAAATGGTACTTGGTCTTTATGTGACTTTGCTCCTAACAAGAAGCCCATTGGCACTAAGCGGGTATACAAGCTGAAGCATAAACCTAATGGAATAGTTGACAGGTATAAGGCTATGCTTGTTGCAAAGGGTTATGCGCAGGAAAGAGGCTTTGATTTTGATGAAACCTTTGCACCTACATGCCGAATGACTATTGTTCATAGCATTTGTGCACTTCTAGATCATCGTGGTTGTAATGTACATCAATTGTACATTAGAACAACATTTCTGAATGGTGACTTGCATGAAGAAATGTATGTTTTTCAGCCTTGTGGCTTTGTGCAAAAAGGGCATGAAAACAATGTGTGCATGTTAAAGAAGGCATTATATGGTTTAAAGCAAGCACCACATGCTTGGTATGAAAAGATACATGCCTATCTGATTGCACATGGTTTTGAGAACAATCCAATTGAAAGCACCGTATATATTAAGTGTACGAATGATGTGCTTTAGATCATTCTTGTGTATGTTGATGACATGTTGCTCAATGGTCCTCATGAGAAGCATATTGTTGATTTCAAGACTGATTTGCATTCCTCATTTGAGATGTCTAATTTTGGGCATTTCCATCATTATTTGGGCATTCACTTTACGCGTAGACCTTGTTAGGAAGGCTCTGTCTAGGGAGAAGTTTGAAGCTTTCCACAAAGCTTTGGGCTTACTTCCTTTTGTGGATCGATTCCACATAACTTGGCACTTAATTATACATGAGTGTCAGGTACTTGTTCACCGCATTAGTCCCAGGGGGATTTGTTGATATATTTAGGTAGTGATGTGTGTGAACACACTAGGACTGTCAGGGCACTTTTTTGCCTCTTTAGGAGGTTTCTTTTCCCCCGGCTTGTATATATGCCTATAGCCCTAACGGGTTACTTATCTTTGTACATTCTAGTGGTAATACACTTAGTATTGTGTGTTTTGCTCCAAGCTTCTTCTTCTTCCTTGTGTTGTTTGCATGCTTCCGCAGATGTTTAAATCCAACAAATTATGAGGTGGATCTCCTCACATTGATACTCATCACTATGCTAGAGAGACACAAAATTTGGCACCATTTTTGGGGATCGAGCTTTGAGGACAAGCGTGTGATGGTAAGATGTAGAGACATGAGGTTGGAATTGTAGGTAAACTCTTATTTTTTACTCTTCCATCTTCCTTATCATCATCCGTACCATCCCTACTCCCTCCCTGCCTCCATCTCCACCTCTGTGAAATCCCACAAATTTTGATCATATTCCCCCCTTCCCTGCATTCTTCTCATTTCCTTTTTTGAGAGAAAGAGAGAGAGAGAGAGAGAGAGAAAGTGATTATGTGTACTATATTTTCGTGTGTTTTGTGAGCTTTCCAATAGGTACCAACATCCACAATAGCAACAACAGGTCCAACAAGTACGAAATCTTTGTGCATGCACCCTAGGGTGAAAGCTTCTATCAAACACGACAAATACAAAAAGTGGACTTTTGGTAAAAAGGAATGCACCATAGTAAAGTAGAGATCATGCACATCACATCACATATGTGTAAATTTTTTTAAAAAATATCCATTTTTCTTGCCAATGGTGATAGACACCTCTGTCCATTATGGCAAACATGTGTCCATAGCCAACTAACGATGGACAGACCCCGATAGACAAGTTGTCCATCACAACGGATGGCCTGTCCATCTTGATAGATAGATTTAATGCAATAGATAGAATTTTTTGAGCAATTGTATCAATCATCATAGATAGGCCTCATGATAAAGCGCATCCATCACAAAACTCTGTCAATCACGACAGATAGTCATCAATCGTGATGGACCTGTCCATGGTGATAGACAACTCAGATGGGCAACTTGTCCATCACAAGAGACACACCTTGTCAATCATGATAGACATCCATTTTTGGCAAAAAAAAATAGGGTTTTTTATTTTGTGAATTTTTTAGCTAAAATTTGGTATTTTTCTAGGTAAGTGGAGCTCTTGGCCAAGGCAAAGGGCGAGCTTGCACACAAATTGCACTTGGGGATCATGCTTCTTGGGCATTGGAGCACTTACCAAAGCACCAGACTCAAGGTTGCAAGAATTCTTAACCCCCTCAACCAATTTCTAGCCTAGGCTAAGTGCAATTAGAGGTATTGATTGATTAGGGTTATGCCAGCCGTGACTCAAGTATAAGAAAACCTAAGCACTCAAGTTCAAGTGTAGCTAGAATATTAATTCAAAAAACTCTAAGCAAAAAAGAACATAAATTCATTGATCACAACTCACATTATGATATAACTCAAGTACTCGACAACGTGAATAATTGACAAGATCTTACACCAAAAGAAGAATTTAAAAAATAACAAGTGATTGTGACAAAAGAATACTGCAATGCATATGAACAATTGGCTTAATAGACAAGGCATATGAACCTTAGATCAGGTGAATACCTAGGTTGGGAAAAACAAAGCATCAAATCATCTCATTCAGGCTCTCATAATGCCTCTTTTGCATCAAATTTCTATGCTATGGCTGCATCTAGTCTATGTGACAAGATTGAACCTGTTTTGTTTGATGAAGCACAAAATTTTGAACATTGGATGGTGCAATGCAATCTGAATATGATGCTATCATGAAAAATGGTACCTGGTCTTTATGTGACTTGCCTCTTGGCAAGAAGGCCGTTGGCACTAAGTGGGTATACAAGCTGAAGCGTAAACCTGATGGAACATTTGACATGTATAAGGCTAGGCTTGTCGCAAAGGGTTATGCACAAGAAAGAGGCCTTGATTTTGATAAAACCTTTGCTCCTACTTGTCGAATGACTATTGTTCGTAGCATCTGTGCACTTCCAACTCATCATGGTTGGAATGTACATCAGTTGGACATTAAAACAACATTTTTGAATGGTGACTTGCATGAAGAAGTGTATGTTTTTCAGCCCCATGGCTTTGTGCAAAAAGGGCTTGAAAACCAAGTTTGCAGGTTAAAGAAGGCATTATATGGTTTAAAGCAAGCACCACGTGCTTGGTATGAAAAGATACATGCCTATCTGATTGCACATGGTTTTGAGAACAGTCCAACTGAAAGCACCTTATATGTTAAGCGTGCTAATGATGTGCTTCTGATCATTGTTGCATATGTTGATGACATGCTACTCATTGGTCCTCATGACATGCATATTGCTGATTTCAAGGTTGATTTGCATGCCTCATTTGAGATGTTTGATTTAGGGCATTCACATCATTATTTGGGCATTCAGCTTATGCATGTTGATGGTGGAATGGCTCTGTGTCAAACAAAATATATTGACACATTATTGCAGTGTTTCGGCCTTGAAGACTGTAAACCTATTACCATTCCTATGGAGATATTTTTACGATTGAGTCTTCATGATGTTGGAGATGCATTTGATGATGTTCTCTATCAATAGGCTATTGGATGCTTGATTTACTTATGCATTACTTGGCCAGATATTCAGTTTGTTGTCTCACAAATGAGCAGGTTTATGCATTGCCCAGGTGTCAAGCATTGGCAGGTGGTTAAGTGCATCTTTTGCTACTTGAGTGGTACCCAGCTACTTAGGTTGTTTTATCCCAAGGGGGGATAACTACCGCTAGATTTGCATGCTTTTTCTGACTCTAAATGGGCTAGTTGCTATGACACTTGTGTGTCCACTAGTGGTTTTTGCTTCATGCTTGAGCTACATATCTTGGCTAAGCAAGAAGCAGCCTACTATGGCCACTTCCAATTGTGAGGGTGAGTATAGGGGAGCTTTCACAGTGACTTTTGAGTGTGTGGGGCTTAGATGCCTTATGGCTGATTTAGGTGTTGGTCAGTCTTCTGCCACCACCATCTTCACTGGTAGTTTGAGTGCATTGGAAGTTGCCAGGAACCCTGTCTTCCATGCTCGTACTGAGCACATTGAGGTGCATTATCATTATGTGAGGGAGAGGTTCTGTTGTGTGAGAAGTCCATAGCCTTCACACAAATGAACTAAGAAGTCTAAGAGAACTAACTAGCAAGGCCACACACTAGGAAGAGAGATGCACTTTCCACCCAACCAAGCCCTCCAATATATAGCTCCAAGTCCAAGGGGGTAAGTCCCTTTGAAAGGGACATGTGTACCTTCCATCACATGGGTCCCTAAGGTGTTCACATGGTTTCCAAGCTTAGGAAATCACATGAAATCACATGGCTTCTAAAAGAAGACTCTCCAAGCTCTCATGTATAAACCAAGTGGCTAGGAGAAGCTTCCAATCAAGCCTAAGGTACTCAACCTTAGATAATCAGCCCTAAGGTTCAAGACCCATCTAAAAGGGGTAAATAAACCATAAATCCCAAGGGTTTCACACCTAGAAACCCAAAGGTTCTACCCTTTAGACCCATGTAATTATACAATATTTCCCCCCCTTTAAAAGCATTTCCGTCCTCAAAAAATGAGTGGAGATATATACCTTGGGGTATTCCCCTGTGCCCCATGATCAATCTCAAGGATCATGGTTTTCATCTCTCAAATTTGCCTCTTTATTTAGAAGGGGGATTCTACCCCGACTGAATCTAAAAAGAGGAGAATTCATGTGTGGTCTGATCCCTGCCCTAGTCATTCAAAGCTTCATCTAGTTTTGCACATGAAAAAGGAACTCAGTCAAAAGCAAAGTATGGAAAGAATGAAAAGGGTGGAAGAGAACATACCTGCCTATTTCCTTTGTTTAAGCCATGCATCATCTGGGTCTCCAAAGCTCAAACATGTTGGTTAGGTGAATTCGAAGTGACTTTAGCTAAATTTCTACCTTGATCCATCTCTTTGCATCACAAGTGCATGAACCTAGCAAAATAGATGAATGCTTCTTAAGGTTTCCTTATCAAAGTCATCTCTCAAGTTAGAATCCAACTTGTTCTAAAAGGAAGATGAATCTTTCATAATCCATGCCCAAATCACTTCCTCTCTTTTAGTGAAATGGGTGGATTTCCTTGTTTGCAATTTGCCTCCAATAAATCTAAATAGAGGGGAATTTCGTTTTATAATACTTACTCACCCAATAGAATGGTATACTTGGATTATCTGATATAACATCCTTTTTACTTTGGAGAAGACTTACTAAAAGTGGGTTCAATATTCTTTCAAAACTTTACGTAGTTTTGAGAATCCACTTTAAAAAGACGAGAATCCATAGGGATCAATATAACTTATTGAAGACTCTAGTTGGTTGAAATCTATTTTACTTGTTCTTCCAAAAAGATTAAGATCTTTATAACCACTTCCCAAGATGGGAACCCATAGTGTAAAAGATAGTGTTATATTTAAGGTCACGAGTAGAAATAGATTAATCCAATCATTTCTTCAATGCTTAATCCTTGTGGATCTTTAGTTGGATCTCAAACCGTAAAGGTCTTCTTGATCCTTCTAGAATTCTCTCCCTTTATATTCTAGATCTATTTTAAGTGTCCTATATTTACATCGTAACTAGATCTTTCTGATTTTTTAGTTGACTTGAATTATTAAGTATCCAAAAGATGATCTTTCTGAGATTTCTTTCAAGCTTGGCCTAAGATCATTTTTACGTTCCTTGAATTTCAAGTAATACTTTGGGATTAAGCTTTTAGAGCTTCATCCTTTGGAGTTTGCCTTCAAACTCAAAGAAGTTGATCCTCTCTTTGTTTCTAATTCTCAATGAACTTTATTAAGAAATAGAACCTTTAGTATTCTGTTGGAAGAATTCTTCCCTTTGAGAGGATAATTTAAGAAGATGTCTATTCCTAGACATTATCTTCATGGTGTATTCCATTGGATCATGAGTCCCTTTTTCTTTTGGCCATTAAGAAAAAGTACTCAATGGGAATCGGTACCCACCATCCCATACCAGTGGGTTCTTCATCCAATCCACATAACTATGTCTCTATATCTTCTCACCTTTTTTGTCCTTTAAAATGACCTTCATACTATGGTACCAAATTATGAGAACAAGGACTAAGGTGCTTAGATACACCACAACTAATGATACTCAAAATATTTGGTTAACCATTTAATGTGGTGTGAATCATCTTATCAAACTCAAAGTTTGGCTTGATCTTTACCCTACATGGATCTTTTGGTTTTTCTTCTCTTCTTTTGCCAAAATAAGAGATAGGACTAGGTCTTTCTCCAATAGATCCCTTCATGTTCAATGCTTTACCCATGGGTTTTACTTGGGGATCTAGATATTATGTTTCATACAAGAAGCCATATTCCTTAGGTCTATATTACAAGATTCCATAACGTATGTTTACATTATCCCCATGAAGCATCAAGATACTTGTAGGATTATGCTTTATAGCTCATCCAACTTCTTTTCCTAACCCACTTAGGATTAATAAAATCCTTATGGTGTATGAAAGTGTTCTCTTGCATTGAGGTTCTTTTGAGAATTCCCAAACCTTGAGAACTTCATTGGAAGACATAATGAACGATATATGAAGTACCAAAATACAAGGAAGTACTTCAACTTTATCTATTTCTTGCATATCTTTTACCTTGCAATACCCTATTTGGTCTTTTCAAGGCATAAGATACAAGTTCTTGGGGATTTTCTCCCCTCCTTAAGAGTTTTCATCCTCGAAAACTACCTGAGAGTAAATTGAAAATTGTACTCTTTTAGAAGTATTTGAAAGAGTTTATTTTCAATCTTTTATTGTTCCCCTGGCTAAAAGAACTATTCAGAGCTTTTAACTTTCCTCCAAGCTTGCTAAACAAACATCCCAAAGTTTCAAGTTTGGATTACCCATAATTCATGTCCCATACCACCAAATCTACTTATCAAACCTTCTTCTAATCAAGTAAGATCTATTACTTCTTGGACTTGTAAGTGTCATTCCCTTTTCAAAGCATAAATTTGTTGCTCATGTCACAATGAAATTATAACTTAGCAAGTCTTAGTTGTAATTTTAACTTGACAAGACTAGTCTCAAAAATTGGCTTTTCAATTATTCCTTGATTCAGATATACTCTAAAAGATCCTTTTTATGTCACTTGATGATAGATGTAGTTTATATCTCAACTAGATATCATCTTTTTTGACATAATGAGTAATCTGAGAAAGAATAACTAACTTGCAATCGAATCTCTATGTTGAAGTAGATGGTAATTCCATTTACTATATAGTCCTTTATTTCTAGGAAATTAGAAAATGGTACTTAGGGTTTATTACAACCCTTAATTTTTATCTTCTCTTCATGCCTTGCATTTGCTTGGAAGAATACTGAAAAGCTCCGAATAGTTCTTTAGTTTTCTCAAACAAAGAACTTTCTTGATTACGAGAACCAATACTTCCATCTTCCCAAACTACATAAATTATTATATATCATACTTTCTCTTTCTTAGAGCTTGAGAGTAGGTGCTCTAAGTTACCACCATTGTATCGTGGTTTTAAGAGAGAAAATTTTGTATTACTACCTTAAGTTTATGGCCTTGCTGATCAGGCATGCCATGGGCTTTTATGGAATTTAAAATTCCATAAGAGGTATTTTAAGCTTAAGGTATTTCAAGAAGTTAGGATTATTTGGCTTTTCATTACTAAGCCAAACATAAAGCAATGAAATGGTTTATAGTGGCCAATTGGCCTCATCACCATTCTTCCTAGAAACTAATAAAATCAAATTCTACTTAACTTCGAGAACTTAATCTCCCTCTCAACCCTCAAACACATGTACTTCAGGAACTTAATCTCCCTCTCAACCCTCAAACCCATGTAATATATTCCAAATGCATACTTTAGTGTACGCCAAGACATTTACACCTTTATTGGAAAAGGTGTTGCATGCATGAGGTTTAGAAGTTGAACCCCTCCTTAAAGCATGCTAAGTTCCAAGTTTGGAACTTTGTTCATTCAGAGGATGGTGCAAAATTCCCATGCAACTTTATATATGCAAGTTACAACAATGCATGAGATGCATTCCTCCTAAACCATGATCATATTTATGTATGTCCAATCTTTCCTTTCCAAAACCATATTAACTTGATGCATAGTGCAATTCACTTCCATGATTAATTTTCTATGTGACCAAAGAAACTGGGCCACCTGAAACTATGCATCCACTTATGATTTTATTTCCTTTACAACATGTAGTGCATACTGCATGGTTTGAGAGGAAAAGAAAAGAGGGCAAAAACTTATCTAGAAATTAAGCGTCGTCCATCCCTTGAATTCATGGTGATGAAATAGGCTTGGGCCATCGCCTCTGGTCCATCGTTGAATTCCTTCTTTGGCATTTTGATACTTACATGTGCTTATTTGTGTGCATTTATCTCCACAATATGCATTTATTCTATCTATGCATATTAGAAGAGACATTCTATCTATGCATATTAGAAGAGACATTCTTCTTATGCCATGCAATAATAATCATAGTTTTAGGAATACGAATGCATAAAGCTATCCTTGGTGCTTGAAAAATATATTTACATGCATGCACATAACTAATGCATCGTAAGCAATAAATGTTAAGGAAAGCATAAGTTAATTTTCATTCCGACCTTGCTCATTCTTTGATCCTTGTGAGGGGCCTTTGCTTAGCTCCTTCCTCTTCATAGTGTTTGATGAAGAAACTATAAGTATTTAGTCCTAAATGATAGGTACTTAAGGTGCTAATTTCTTTTCAATCCGTGGTTGTTTGCCTATTAAAATAGCTTGTCTTCATATGTGAGCTTCAATAATTGAAGAATTATTTTTCACTTCAACTATGAATGTATGCATAAATACTTACGACAAACAAATTTTAAAACAAAACAAGAAAATATTTAGCTTTGATTCAAGCATTGTCGTTCCTTTGCCCTTTGGAAGGATCCATCTTTCTACATTGGTACCACATTCTTGCTTTTTCATTGACACTCGAATGAATTAGCAAAGCAATATATGAAGCTTAAATTCCACTTATGGTAGGTCGAAAGCAGCCATAATGACATGTGGACTAACATGGGCATGAAAATTGCACTGGGATGGGTGACCTCTCGAGAAGTCCTAGTGTTGTTCTGGCCCAAGCACGCTTAAGTGCGGAGTTCTGATGGGATCGGTGTATTAGTGTTGGTATGACCGTAGCACACAGCTAATTCCGCCAATCAACTGGACGAGCTTCCACCCGCCACTTGGAGGAGGTTTGAGATAGACCTCAAGGGATGCCTCGCGTGCGGTTTATCCCACATATGAAGGATAATTCATAAGTGATGGCTTGATATAATGCTTGAATAATTTTTCTTCTTCAATTGAAATTTGGGACTCAAGCAGAGCTACAAACGCACTTGTACGTATGTCCAGGAGACAAACATGCCCCTCAGCCTCTGCACTTGCCTGTCCGCTTGTCTAACTATGTTGATTTGATAGTGCTTCTCCTCCCCTTACAAGGGGGGGTCACACATGGTACTTTTTGCTTCTCTAAAAAGAGAAGAAGATGCAAACCCATCTAAGAAGATTTAAACCCATCGATGGTCGGCGGCATTCAATTTCCCACGTGGAATTCAAAAGGATGAGGCTAAAAATCCATGAAGGAAATAAAGCCTAGCTTTGATACCACTGTTGTGTGAGAACTCCATAGCCTTCACACAAATGAACTAAGAAGTCTAAGAGAACTAACTAGCAAGGCCACACACTAGGAAGAGAGATGCACTTTCCACCCAACCAACCCCTCCAATATATAGCTCCAAGTCCAAGGGGGTAAGTCCCTCTGAAAGGGACATGTGTACCTTCCATCACATGGGTCCCTAAGGTGTTCACATGGTTTCCAAGCTTAGGAAATCATATGAAATCACATGGCTTGTACAAGAAGACTCTCCAAGCTCTCACGTACAAACCAAGTGGCTAGGAGAAGCTTCCAATCAAGCCTAAGGTACTCAACCTTAGAGAATTAGCCCTAAGGTTCAAGACCCATCTAAAAGGGGTCAACAAAGCTTGGAAATGAATTCAAGATTTCAGATCTTGGAGTTCTTAAATATTTTCTTGGGATTGAAGTTATTTATGTGGAAAATGGTATTTACCTTGCTCAAAGGAAATACTTGCTATATGTACTTTATAAGTATGGTATGAGTGGATGTAAGCCACTCACACAACCTGTGCATCCAAACACTAAGTTATGTGCAGGTGAAGGACAACCTCTTGAAGATATTTCAGCATATATAAGCATAATTGGAAGCCTAATCGGAAGTCTTAATTATGCTACCATCACAAGACCTGACTTGTCTTATGTTGTAGGAGTTCTTTCTCAATTTCTAAATTCACCAATTGATGTTCATATGAATGCAGCCAAGAGAGTGCTTAAGTACATCAAACACACTGTCAACCAAGGGTTGTACTACCCTTACAGAGATGGATTACAACCTCAAGGCTTTAGTGATGCTGATTGGGCTAGTTCAAAGGAGGATAGAAGGAGCACATCTGGCTATGTCTTCATGCTAGGTCAAAGAGTCATTTCATGGATGTCCAAGAAGCAACCTACAGTTGCATTATCATCTACTGAGGCTAAGTACAGAGCTTTAGCAATTGCCACATGTGAGATCATGTGGCTCAATAAGCTCTTCAAAGACTTGGATGTGGAGGTCAAAGAGTTTACTCTATTTGGAGATAACATGTCAAGCATTCATCTAGCAAGCAACCCTATGTTCCATGCAAGAAGCAAGCACATAGAGATCCATTATCACTTCATCAGAGAGAAGGTACTAGCAAAAGAAGTGGACATCAAGTACATCAACACCAATGATCAGCTAGCGCATATCATGGCCAAGTTTATGTATGCAAGCAAGTTGGAGAAGTTCAAGATCAACCTCAAATTGAAGGAGATCAATGGAGACTAACACTTGAGCTTGAGGGGGACTCTTAGAATTTTAGCAATCTCAAGTGTGGGAACTCATGCTAAATTGAAATGCCACATCACTCACACTTTTTGGTATGACATACAACCACTTTTCCACGAGTTTTCTAAACTCATTACTCAACTAATTGATGGAGAAAAGTCGGGATCATTTGGAGGGCTTTTCTGAATTCAAATTTACAACTACCTTTTTGAGCATTATATAAGCAAACACATGAAGCAAAGTTGTAGTCATCCTCCTCTACCATTTGAGCACTTATAGACTCTCATTATGAGTGTTTACTCCAGGTCTAAGCTAGCCCCTAGTTAAGAAAGCCCCTTGCTTGGTGGAGTTTTTCTCATAGGAAGTTTTCTTTGATCACCAATATCTCTTTGTGTAGTAGTCCGATTCATTTGCAAGATAGCTCATTTTGTTCCTATGATTGTAAGCTTCCTTTTGGATATAATCTTATTATTAAGTGTTCATTATCCTTGAGTATATTGAGCTTGAAAGCTCTCTGATCTGATTGCATATTCCCAAGTGTATGTGTGTCGGAAGGTATACATAGGTGCAAGCTACCTGTTTGGACAATATTGGTCTGTCTTGTGAAGGGAGGTTGATACCTCTAACATTCTCCAAATTGAGTGATTTTTGGCTTGTTGCAAAGTGCATATTGTCTGTTTGTAATGTGCAAAATTCCATAGTTTCAATCTTCAGGTCTAGAGAGCAATTCAATTTTTGGTGGACTATAGTAGTGAACTGTTTGGTTCTAGGAAGGGTCTATCATTCTTTTGCTACAATTAGGAGTGGATATACTCCATCAACAAGCTCGGGAAAAAACCTCCTATAGAGGGAAAAAAGTGCCCCAGTAGTCCTAGTGTGTTCACACACATCACTACCCGAATATATCAACATGGAAAGTCTATCTAGATAGGTACTTTAGTTGGTTTTGGACCCCTTGGGTTAAAGCCTATGTACCACTTATGAAAGGAGATGGGAATATTTTTTATCAACCATTGGCCCTCTCCAGTTACATGCAAAGCACTATTAGAATCATCAAAGTAAAATAGGAAATAATTGTTTGGCAGATATTGTATATGTTTCACAAATAGTCCTCTACTCTCCTACTTGACTCTAATCCACTGTTTTAAGACATCTTGGGTAGGTCTAGGTCCATGACATAGCTTTATTACTTCTCTATCGCTAAGTTGGGCTTGCCAAATGTTCAAAGCATTCCGATCAATTATTTTAGGGTTTCTCTTCCTCAAGCTCACTAACATCTAAATCAATTTGAATCTTATGAGGGTCGTCGTCTACTTTTCGTTTACCTTTAATGTCCATGTTAAAAAGAGGCCACTAACTATACCTTGCTTGTTGACAGAATGAATCAGAGAGAGGTTACCAAACGAAGCTTCAACGATTGTATCCGCATATGTTTTCACAAATGTTGGAGGAGTCCTCTTCTCTTTACAAGGATCTTCTCTACAACCTATGAAATCTGGCACAAATGTAATGGGAGGTCACATGGGTACTAGGCCCATTCACTTGTACAATTGTTCTTTCTATTAATTAAAGTTTGGGAGAGTAAGCTATCACAGAGAGTAAGCTAGCAAGATTAATATTGAATTCGGTAAATGTACCCATTGTGGCCAATTTGAAGACTTGGCACACCTGTTTATCAACTGTCTGCAAGCTCAGAAATTTTGGGCAGTGATCAATCTTTATTGTTTGAGCAATGGCCTCCCTTAGCTTGGCTACAGAATGCTGCTTTGGCATTTGATTAGAAACCACATTTTGTGGTCTATTTGGAAGAATAGATGCTCTAATGTCTTTTCCAGCAAACCCAAAGACTTCAGATTCTTTTGTAACAGTGGCATCCAAAAAATTATGTATTTATGTAACTCCTCTGTGACCGATGCTACTGACAGAGACACAAACACTCATGATGTCCTAAGGAAGAACAACTACAAGAAATGGAAATATCTCCTGCTTAATTTGTATTCTAGGAAAAGGAGTCAAATGTGCACCCTCCTTAATACCCTGTTGTAATCGGACCTTTCTGGCTACCTTGATGTATCTTGGCCTTTATTGGGGGTGAACTTCACTTTACCCCTCTGTATTTTATCTTTTCAATATTAATCTTTTTAGTCCTGTAAAAAAAAAGGAACTATGGACCCCCACCCCAATTGTTGTTAGATCAGGGGTGTCAAGTTATCCTCAGAGGTCAAGTCTTCCGTCTCCTCGGCATCCCGATGGGCTTCGACATCACAATGGACCAACGATGGAACTGGGTGCTGGCCAAGCTGGATAGCAAACTAAATTATTGGAAAGGTATGCAAGTCAACTTGGCAGGGCGTGCTATGGTTGTTAACACATTTATGCTTTCAACGACTATTTACTTCATCTCGTGTTGGAGACCGAAGGAGAAAGAGTTGGCCAAAGTGGAAAGAATCTGCAGAAACTTCCTCTAGACTGGGGACCCCAACAGGAGGGGGATCCCCAAAATCAATTGGGAAACTTGCACTAGCTTGAAAGACTCAGGGGGCTTAGGTATTCTGGATATCGTGGCTTTGGCTGACAAGCTGGCAGTTAAGTGGCTTATCAAGGCCTGGAGCAATAGTGAGTCCTCTTGGGCTAAATTGATATTCAAAAACTTGAAAGACCTTACCTTTGTTGGCCATCCTGGTTGGAAGGACTTAGGGATTCTCACGCTTTTGTTCTCCCCCCTTCCGATGTCCCCTAAAGGCTCTAGCCTCGTGTGTTCTGTTTGGAAGAGTTGGAACAAGGCCAAACAATTCATCAGAATCAGTGACGAGTGGAAGTGGGCGGCTGAGATAAGACAAAATGACTCTATCTGGTTCCCGATCAGTGGCATTAGAGGAGTGGAGCCTTGGAACCTCCAAACTGCAAAGTGGTTATGGAACAAGGGGTTCAAACAGTGGAAACAGCTCTGGAAACAAGAGACCAACCAGTGGATTAGGTTCGAAGACTTACACCCAAGACATAGAGTTACCCTCGAGGAATGGATTCTTCTTCAAGGCAGATGTTTGGCGTGGGACCGCTCAACTTCTCGCCTTCTCTCCGAACAGGATCTTCCTTGCCTTGAGGGCCTCAAATGGAGCAATGGTAAGAGAATATCCAGAATACCCAACTTCAAAGAGAACTTAGATGTTCATCACACCCTCAACAAGAGGTGGTCTCTTTCTTGGACCAAACTTCGATGGGAATTAAAGTTCATGTCTATTTGGCACCCCCTAATTGAGACCAAAAAGTCTGTTCTCATGTGGTAGATCTTGCATAAGGGAATTTGGTCCAATTCAAGGGCGAATAAAATATGTGGTGTGCCACCATGGTGCAAATGTTGCCATCGATGCATCGAAGATTTAGCTCACCTGTTCTTCGATTGCCCCAAGTCCCGTATTATCTTGCATCACGTGACACGGGTTTTGAGACTCGCACACCAAATCAATTGGCAACAGGTGCTGTTGGGTGAGGCGGTCGGTTGTTCTTCGAGGCTGTGGAATGCCATCAGGGGTGAGACTCTTTGGAAGATTTGGAGGGAGCGATGTGCTGTCAATTTTGACCAAACTCCTAAGGAATGGTCGATCGAGAAATCATTGTTTCTTCTAGGTAAAAGAATCTCCCGAGATAAGAGATCTCCACCATTTAGACATCACTGTATTTATCTCCTCGAAAACAACAAGTTGAAACCCAAATGGGTCCCACATGAGGGTGATGATAGATTTATCCACCTCATTTGTAATGCCCTCTAGCTTGCCACACTCGTCCCTTGCATTGTGGGATTTGGGGGGTCCCATGGGCACGAGTCCCACTCAATTGTAACTTTTCTTCTTTACTTTAATTAAAGTCCGGGAGAATAGGTTAAGGCCGAACTTCTTTTTATTGAAAAAAAAAAGGAACTTCCTTTCCGGCACATAGAACTGGCAAGAGGATCCGGGCACTCATACTTTTCTGCTCTTCTGTTCACGGACAAGCAATGAAAACGAAGTGAATTACTATGTTCTGGCGGTATATGGAGTGTTTTTCTTAAGTGCAACAGGGATATATAAACAATATGAATAGATTATGAGGCAGTAAACTAACTACCAAACCGAATTTGGAGAGAAAGGCATATGCGAAGCGCAGCGCCATGAAAGCAGGAGCCCACGATCCGCCCACCAGTGCAGGGATATACGGGAGGAAGGAGCTTTTATCACGCTGCGTATGTCATGTAGACATGGCGCGTTGGCGCCATGGCGAAAAGAAGCCTTGCAATTCGCGGCAGGCAGCTTAGAAATGCCTTTCTGCCCTCCCCATTCAATGCGAGGACATGCACGCGAGCGCATACGTGCGAGATGGTCGGGCAGGCAGAGCATAGATTGTGATGTGAGGTGCCCGGTGCCTCCTGCTTTTGTCTCTCCATTGGCCCCTGCGGCCAAGCATGCCTGCCCAATGTCCATGGAGAGCGCAGATGGGGGATGCCGTCAGCAGCATATAAGGCCCATCTTCTATGTAGCTCCGCCATCGCCTTGCTCATGATCTCCAACCAGGGTATCAGGGCCCGTCTAGTCGTTTTGGCTGGTGGGTCCAATTCTCTTTCCTCTGCAGACACATGTGATTTCAGCATATTTGCTTCATATCCTTTCTGCGCGATCTCTCACGCATACACAATGCTAAGGGCCCGCCATGGAAGTTGAGTCTCGCAAGCTCCCCCGCCGAGCCGCTGCCCTGCTGGGCTGCTACGCTCAACACTCTTTGTCACAAGATTCGAGACTATCACCCACAGACACGCACGTGAGACGTCCAATCTGAAAGGTTCCTACCGGATCTCGAACGCGGGCGATGGTAGCGACTCTTGGACGAGCAGCATTTTCACCCGGTGCAAAGGGGACCATGAGGGCCGCGAGGAGCTGTGGTCATTTACCTTCCGAATTCCGAGCGGTCTCTCCAGTCTGGACTCCCTCCTTTCTGCACAGGTGCTTACCTTTTCTGTCCTTTCTCTTTCCATGCGTGCGTGCTTTTGTGTGCGTGTGTGTATTGCGCGTGCTTTGCTGTTCCGACCCTCTTGACGCATGCACTATCGCATTGAGCCTTAATAAACCTAACACACACACACGATCTCATTCTCGATTCTCATGCTCTCATTCTGCATTCTCCATGAAGATGATAATCTACACATACATGCTCTCATTCTCCATTCTCATGCTCTCATTCTGCATTCTCCATGAAGATGCGAATGTATGGAGGCTATCCCTGATTATAGTCCAGAACCTACATTCTCATGTTCTCTTTCTATGACACATGTACTCTTATTTGGGCACCGAGAACCCAACATTCTCTTTCTATGTGACAAACTATTATGTTGAATTTCATATTTCTTGTCAGACGGATGTACCATAGCAGCCTCCAAGCTCAGCGTCTCCAAAACCTTTAGGAATCTCTCAGCATTACACTCTAGAGAACACTCTTTCACAATCGCTATCTCTGCCAGTGAGAACTTCTAGCCTCTCCGGAAGCTCAAAGTTTTGAAGGCTTCAAAAATACGGAAAAAGAAATGAAATAGAGTTTATGGTTTTCTTTTTTTTTTTTTTTTTTTGTGAAAGAACAGGAAAGATAAAATTAGTGCAAGAAAAGAAAAGTTACAACTTAGGGCTTAGCCCCATAGGAGAATCAAGATATAATGGCTTCTAGAAACTGAATCAGTGAGAGTTTATGGTTTTCAACTTTCCATGCGATTTTAAAACCGAAATGAGGTTTCATATTGAAGGTCTTACACCTCCATAGTCGACACAGCCGCAAATGTACATGCATGATGCATCCATTTCTGGTTTTCATATGTGATGTCCCAAATTTTGCAGTCTCCTGGGTGACTGCCAACCTGGTCCTCCTTTTCCGCGGATCTGCATTGCCCTCCTTCCAAGCCCATAAGGTCGCACCTTGAAACAGCCTCTTATAGTCCACTCTTGCTGCTTACAGATTGCACCTCCTCCCAAAGCGCTTCCAACCTCTAGTGTCCTTCTCCTTCTGCGAGCCCCATCCGTTATCGTAACCCCCGGGGTACATTGAACTCATTTGTAACTATCTCTTGGATAGAGCTTCCGATGCCTTGATTCTTCAGCTTTGCATTTTCTTGTAGCTGTTCGTGCTGAAGTAGTTAACTCATGCGGGTACTGGTGGTAAGCAAGCTTGAGTTTTCTACCGGTAATATTGTTGAGAAATGTGATCGCATTGCGTCGTGACCATCTGCATCACCATTGCAACGGTTGATCTTGTATGTTTGATCATCATGCATCTACTCCAAGATAAGCTTTTACCCTAATGCACATAGATAGAAGGCTTTTACAAACTGCATTGCTGATGACTGATAGACAATGTGGTTGAAATCGAACATAGAATGTTGTCGATTCAGTCTCTTTGCTCGTTGTAAGCTCAGACAACTTGAACCGGAGATGATTGATGTGCAAAGTAGTGTTATCCCCTTAAATATGAATGATTACACACGACTTCTAGCACTTTGCATTGGCTGCATGGCAATCACAGTAATAGGTTGTACATCTAGGTTCGAGACTATCTAATATCTGCATGAAACTGAGGTACACATACGATGGCAGACCTTTGCCAGCCAGATTACTCATCTGGCAATCAGCATAACATGGTCTGTTGGCATTTATTGTGAGTACATTCCCATCTGCATGGTTGAAATCAAAGGATGACACTTATGTGACAACGTGAATGCAGCGCTTCAAGATACTGATCAGATGGGAAGTTTTTGAGGTGAGCTCGCCTAAGATTGTTAGATCAGCTTGAGAATCGATAAGATTCAGCGGCAGAGACCGGAAACCATGGATGATATATTTGAGCAGATGCTTTCGACATCACCATGGAGGGATGGGGTGGGTGTGAATAGAGGTGCTTGGGATGGCTCCGTGAACAATATGGCAATCGATCCCCCTCAGAGTTTATCAAAGGTACCACCAATGGCACTGAATTCTTTTATGGGGGGCCTCAGTAACCAGGGATTGAGTAGAGCTCTCCAAGAAAGCAGTGCAGGCATGCATCCGGACGGCATTTTCGAGGTTGGACATGTAGCCCATGTAAGTAGACGCATTTCTTTGGTTGTGATCCATTAGGCACGTGAGGCTTGTTCTTCCATGGTTAGCTCAGAAAGAAGGAAAGCCATAGGTATTCACACTTTAGCACTTTTTAACCTTCAGGATGTCAGCAGGCACCTCATCATCTGCAGTCGTGGGGGCACTCATATGTTGGAGGTGCGCCATCATCTTCGTCAATAGGAAGCCACGGGAAGCCAGACCCCTATTTGATTCAAGGAGAGGGAGTGCGTCATGATGTCCAGTTAGGAAAGAGGATGCGCGACGAAGATGATACGCTAATGGAAGGACATCCTGAGAGCATGGTATCATTCGAATGCTTGAAGAAGGATTATCTGCTTACATTGTACATCAAAGCATCGCACGAGGGAAGCCTTTGGATCGTAATGCATAAGCTTGTGATGAGGATGTTTTCTCTGCTACGTAAAGTTTCCTGCATGCCATGTCCGAATAATTTTTCCGCTTGTACTGTTTAAAATTGCTTTGCGATACTCGGAACATCATTAACATCTGGATTTCCTGCGTGCTGTCAAAGCTCGCGTTTCACAGGCTATTCACTTAGGGTTGTTCACTTCATCCGTAGTAATTTGCGTTCGCGATTTTTTCTGTTTGATCGAGCATGAACGCAGATTCATGCTACGAGTCTCCATTGAAAAATGCAGTTTTTAATGTAGTTATGTCTTCATGCACGTCCACTCGCTTTGCAGCCTTATTATTCCATTTCGGAATTGAAAACTGGATTGTTCCATATATTAGGGCTGACTCGATTTTCCGGAATTGTTAATGATGGAGGCAAATCTTTGCAGATTCATGTTCCGCAAAATGTGGCTTTGCACACAGGCACGCAGGGCTATGTCGAACAAGGAGCTGCAAATGAGGATCCAGCGGGGACCTCATCGAATGTTCCTGCAAAGCCTCGTGTGCGAGCTCGCCGCGGCCAGGCTACTGATCCTCACAGCATTGCAGAGAGGGTCTGTATGTGTGCGTGTGTGTGTGTGTATGCGTGAGGGTTTCATATTCTTAGTAATTACCACACGAGAGGAATGTGGCGGTAACCGTGCCACTTTTCTTGCAGAATCGAAGAGAAAGGATTGCTGAGCGACTTAGGGCTCTGCAAGAGCTGGTCCCAGATTCTAACAAGGTACTGACGACCGAGAAAACACTCTGCATGATACGTGCAATTACTTCTGCTGGGAAGAGCACATTAAACTAAATGTTCCTCGCAAATATGGTCTGTGTATGCAGACGGACAAGGCATCAATGCTAGATGAAATAATTGGATACGTGAAGTTTTTACAAATGCAAGTGAAGGTTAGCTATGGAGATAACCTCACACTTAGGCATATACTTTCAATCCATAGATCCTGTTGAGTATGTTTGTCAGCTAATGCATATCATATGTTTCTTGCTTTAGTGCTTGAGTATGTGCCGGCTTGGTGGTGCAGGTGCTGCAGTACCTCTCTTAGCTGATCTTCCATCCGAGGTAATAAAGAGAACCAAAAATCTTGGTCCATACATTGGAAACCTTTCCATCATACGGCAGCATATGCTGTAGAGACATATATTGCAATGCAGGAGTTTATGGTTCTATTACTGACCTTCATGACAAATGTTTCCATGTAGGGTGCCAGCAATTTCCTTGCAGCAGCAAACCTAGCCCAAGCTCATGGGGCACTAGGAACCTCCCAAGAGGGCATGGCGACGGCAGAACGGCAAGTTGCGCAACTCATGGATGAAGATATGAGCGCAGCAATGCAATATCTGCAGAGCAAAGGGTTATGTCTTATGCCGATCTCTCTAGCTACTGCAATATCGAGTACAGGTGCCCGTCAACAAGCAACACCATCTAAGCTCCTCAATGGTGGAGGAAGTGCAAAACAAACCACTGAGCTGGCAGCTGCATCATCTGAAAAGAACAGTGCTGGAAAGGGTGGCGAGAACTCATCCAAGCCCATAAAGGAAGTTGCAAAGGAAGAGAGCTCTGATTGAGATAGCAAGCTAACATTCTTTGAGCACTAACATAGATGGGCTATATCTAACCCTACAGACCATCATAACAGCCATGGCAGATAGGGGCTAGGTGTGCAAACGCAATCTTGTCTATGCCGAATCCTTCTTTCATGATATACAGACATGACAGGAAGAGAAGGTGAAGTTGCCCAGGTCCTGCTGGCGTGGCATCAACTCCAGAGTTGGCTGTGTTCATGCAAGTGAGCATCTCCCTCACCTAATTGTTTAATTGAGGAACTTGGAAAGCCAATACGTTTTAACTTCGGTTCTGATCCGTTCAAAGAGACTAATTGAGCATTTGGTGTGCTCTCATGTTAGGACAAGGCAAGAGGAACATGGCTTTGCATTATATTTCCATTTTGAGTTTTCCCTACAGTGACTGAAACTGTACATGAAATGAGTTTTACAACCAAACGGTGCACATGATCTTATCATGCATTTCCCTGCACCTTGTATCTCTAAGCCTGGAATGAGAGTCCGCATTCAGTTGATCTCTTTCAATTCTGTCTCCTATGTCATTTAGTACATGAAGAACTCATGATTTACACGATACCAGACTTCGTGACTCACATTATGGTCGAATATGTGTAAATCAACCTATGCAACTGCGTGATGAGATGTGTCATGCCATAACTTCTCTGTTCACATTCATCCTTCTCTTTTCTTTTACAACGGGAGTTTGATCTTACGATCTATATCTCCTTACTAAACTTGAATCAATTGAAGGTTGCAATTGAAAGTGCAACTGTACAATTTTCTTTTACAACGGGAGTTTGATCTTACGATCTATATCTCCTTACTAAACTTGAATCAATTGAAGGTTGCAATTGAAAGTGCAAATGTACAATGAAGGGCATAGTACCCATGGGACCCCGTGAATGTTTGTGGGGCATAGTACCCTCAGGACCTCATGAATACCACACAACCAGGGATAGAATGCCTAGAACCTACTAGAGATGAGCAGAGCTCAGAGATCCACTCAGGATAGGAACTAGGAAAGGATGACCCTTGGGTCAGAATGCTTGTGGGGCATAGTACCGACGGGACCTCATGAATGCCACATAACCAAGGATAGAACACCTAGAACCAACGTACTGCAGATGAGCAGAGCTAGAAGATCCACTAAGGATAGGAATTAGGAAAGGATGACCATTGGGCCAAACAAAGATAGCAGTTTGAACTGTTGAAACACGGTCCTTGCTGCTGTCGATAGAGTCCAAGGGGAATGCTTGCCTACTAGAGATGAGCAGAGCTTGAAGATCCACTAAGGATAGGAACTAGGAAAGGATGACGCTTAGGCCAGAATGCTTGTGGGGCATAGTACCCACAGGACCTCATGAATGCCGGCGGCCGCACAACCAGGGATAGAACACCTAGAACCTACTAGAGATGAGCAGAGCTCAAAGATCCACTAAGGATAGGAACTAGGAAAGGATGACCCTTAGGCCAGACAAGGATAGTGGTTTGAACTGTTGAAACATTGTGCACAACATGCATGGTCCTTGCTGCAGTGTAGATAGAGTCCAAGAAGAATGCTTGAAGGTCAAGGAGAGATGTCTCTGAAGGCTAACATTTTCATCTCATCTCAAGGATGACGACTGTCTAGCCAGTGCAGTGAATGATTAGACTTTGAATCTGATTCCTTGCAGGATTTGCCTCATTTTATAGGGCCTTGGGAGTCTAAGTCTCTTCACATGAGCGCCCCCATAGTAATGGTTAGGAACGATGCATTAATTCTATTTAGGAACTCTGAAGTAGTGAAGAACACTAAAGTGCAGTGCCATCTCACTTTAGAGGAGCTACTTAAAATCAAACCTGAGGTGTGGAAACATATAGCTAACCAAGTGCGAGAAGTAGGAGAGGATGGAAATACCTATCTTCCTATCACATACCAAAGCTATACAACAAAGAATATTCTAGATTCTAGAGCAAGAGTTGCTATTGCCACCACTTCCTTATGGAAACATTGGGGCAAGCAAGCTCTTGGGCCAACTAGAATGAAATTCCAAAGGGAAAATGGGTTACTAGAAGGGATAACTCTCACTACTTGTGCTGTAGATTTTGAACACACTTTTGCCATATGCGATTTTGGCGAGAATCATGTCTATGAGAGGACTTTAGGAAGTCCATTTATTAGGCAACTATAGATAATGCAAGATTGGAAAACCAATTCCTTGTACTTACAACACCTACGTGTAATCGCTAAAGTCAATCTCAAAGACTACTCATAGAGACATACCATGCCTACAATGGAACCCAGTCCATAGAAGTTTAGATGAGACGAAGTGAGTGCATTACTTAGTAGGAATCTTCATGGATGCACGAAGGCATGCACTTATGGATATGTAGAATGGCAGTGGAAGAAGAGAGGAGATTAAATGCTAGAAATGTAGGTGCTAACGAAAATCGTAGATTGATTCAAGACCTAGCCTATGCACTTATGGTATTTCTTGATGAGTAATTCGAACCCCATAATTGGGCAAAAATTTTAGCCACGATGGACATAGCTGTCAATCAGGAGCAATGGGCACACCATTGCAATGAAGGTGGCTATGACATGTCGGTTTTTACAATAGAACCAGTTATGATTGATCCGATTATAGAGGAATGTGAGCCTAGCATGTTTGTTATCGCATAAGTTAGTGATGATGATGAGGAATCCATCATCATGGAACCGTTTTGTGTCTCTGAGGAAGAATATCTTTATTTGATAGAGGGTAGAACTCAAGAGCTTGAAAGATGTAAACCTGAGGAGAAATTAACTAAGCATAAAGATGATATGTGTGAGAAAAAAAAAGAATAAATTATCCACACAAGAAAAAGAAGAATCTTTGTTTAAAGTGCTAGAGAATTTTAAGAAGTATATTGAGGATAGGAAAATAATGATAAGAATGCCTAAACAAGATGCACTCATCGGTGAAGCCTATGAAAACAAAGAAGACCAAGAAAATTGTAGTGACCATAGAAGATGGCGAGGAGAGATGTACGTACATAGGACATGATCTAAGTGAAGAGGAGAAACATGAATTAATAGAATTGTTGAGAGGATATAGAGATGTGTTCACATGGAGTTACAAGGACCCAAAAGGAGTGGATCTCGATATCTTCTCTCTTAGGATTCCAATGACCTTAGAAGCTAAGCCAGCCAAGCAGAAGCCATACACATATAAGAATAACTATGCAACCAAGATCAAAGAAGAAATTGATCGCTTAAGTAGAAGCAAGATTTATCTATGAAATTGAGCATATTGAATGGGTATCTCCCATTGTGGTAGTGCCCAAAAAAAAATGTAAAGCTATGCATGCGCATTAACTTGAAGAACGTTAACGCATCCACCATAAGAGAGAATTTTTTGTTTCCCATCACCGAACACTTATTAGAACGAGTAGCAGACACAAAACTCTACAACTTTCTTGATGGATTCTTGGGTTACAACCAAGTAGCCATTGCCCCAGAAGATCAACATAAAATGACTTTTGCCACAGTGTGGGATATCTTTGCATTTTGTGTGATGCCATTTGGGCTCACCAATGCACTTGCTACCTCTCAAAGGTTGATGTGTCATGTGTTCAAGGACTTCTTGCGGAGGAACCTAGAAGTCTATGTGGATGACCTGCATGTTCATTCCAACATTAGACAAACTCACATCCTAGAGCTTCGATATATCTTTGACAAATATAGAGAATATCAAATTTGTTTGAACCTAGAAAAGTGTGTTTTTATGGTCAAGCAAGGCAAAGTTCTAGGCCACATAGTGTCAAAGAATGAGATCTCAATGGATGAAGATAAGGTAAGATTCATTGTAGAACTACTTAGACCAAAGATGGTCAAGGAAGTATAGGCTTTCGTGGGACATTGTGGATACTATAGATGTTTTAACCACATGTAGTTGCAATTGCAAAGCCTCTGTACAACCTTTTAACTAACTCTGAGTGGAATGAAGAGTGTGAGACCTCTTTTAATGATCTAAAAAGATGATTGTGTTTAGAACCAATCTTAACATCATATTGGATTAATTCATCCCATGTTCACATGGATGCCTCCAATTTTGCTATTAGGTGGGTGCTAACACAACCCATTACTGAAGGGAACATAGATCTCCCTATTGTGTATGCAAGTAGATGGTTAAATGCAATAGAGAGGAATTACACTAGTACAAAAAGAGAAGGATTAGGCATGCTCTATGCATTCAAGAAGTTTAGACATTATTTGCTCACAAATAAGTTTAAATTCTTCACTGATCGTCAGACTTTTCTCTACTTAGTGAACAAGCCTTGCAATACATGCCGATTAGTAAGGTGGTTCCTCTTACTAATGGAATATGACTTTGAAGTGGTCATAAGGAAAGGCAAGACTCACAATAGGGTGGATCACCTTTTGAGAATCACTTCAGGGGAATCCCTGCAAGGAATATCAAATGAACTTCATGATGCTTACTTCTTCAACCTAGAAGTAGTGCTTGAGTGGGCTAAAACACTTGTGCCTATTCTCATGTTTAGACCTAAAACCCCATTGTAAGAAAAAAGGATGAGGAGATCATTAAATTTCAAAATTACCATATATTAGCATGAAGCATATAGAAGCAGAATGATCAAGTAATCTTAGCTTGTTGTGTGGCAGAAGAAGAGCATGATAAATGGTTGCAATTAGAACATGTAGGTGCACTAGGGCAACATCATTCAAAACAAAAGGCCCTATCGACTTTGAAAAGATTAGGCATATATTGGCCAACAATGGAAGCATATGTCTATAGGATGATTAAGGATTGTTCCACTTGCATCAATAGACCACCTGTTGAGCATGCAACATTGTATCAAGTTTCATCAATACCAAACTGGAGTAGTACATTAGTTGAATTTTTTAGGACGAAGAAATTCCTTCGAGAGACCAATAGAATTGGTAAGTGATTGTGGCACTCACTTCTTCAAATGAGGTCATTGAATATCTATTGAAAGATTTCATGGTCATTCACAAGAAGTCTGCCCCTTATCACCCACAGGCCAATGAACAAGCTGAGAGTATGAACTAGGTCCCGCATCCAGTTCTAACTAAGCTTGCAAATAATAAGCGTTATGATTGGGACAAACAACTTATCACACTATTTAGGCATATCGATTTGCCTATAAAATGGTGCTCAATGCCAATCCCTTTCAGATGGCATTTGACCAAAATGTTGTGCTCCCATTAGATTTTTTGATACCAATGCTTAAGGTGGCACAAGAGCATGATTGGATTGGCAATGAACTCTCTTCCAAGACCTTGGACCTAGAAAGATTAGGTGAGACGAGATTAGCAGCAACCATGGGTATATATGCAGCAAAAATGAGACAAAAAACATACTTTGATGCACATGTGAAGGATAAAGGATTAAAAGTTGATGACTTAGTTTTGGTATACACCCTAAAGCCAGATGCATGTAAGCTAGAGAAGCATGGCTATGGACCTATAATCATCAATAGAATATCTACAAGTGAATCAGTCTAGTTAGCCACCTTAGAAGGAGACATCTTACCAAACTATATCACTAGATGTGGACTAAAGCCTTACCAAAAGCCTATGACAAAGGAGATGCTAAGCCAACTCAATGTGGCTAAGAGATGCAAAGAAGAAGAGTTAAAGATACGGGGAGCAGCACAAGCAAGCCTTGGAGTGCATTAAAGGTATGAAGTTGAGAAGACAAAGCATAAATCAGCCTAGGTATACAAACTATGAAGCCCCACATGGATATGTGCCAAAATAATAGATATCCCTCTCACAACATCACGAATAGATGGCCCTTTATCTCAATAGAACTAGGACAAGGTATAAATGTTAAGATAAGCAATGCATTGATTGATTCAAATGCAAAAAGCTAGTGCTATGAGATATTCTTGCTATCACAACATGGGACTATAAATTAATGCTATTGAAGCTTACCTTGTAGGGTTAGGAGGAATGAAAACCCCTTGCATGGGTGAGATGGAGCTTTCCATCTCCATTCAAGATGTGGATATGACAATTAAAGCACTAGTATGCCATGATGAAAACCTTACTGAGTCTTTCATTTTGGTTCAAGATTGGATCTATGATCATTGTTGATATATTTAGGTAGTGATGTGTGTGAACACTCTAGGACCGCCGGGGCACTTTTTTCCCTCTTTAGGAGGTTTTTTTCCCCCGACTTGTATATACGCCTATTGCCCTAATGGACTACTTATCTTTGTACATTCTCTAGTAATACATTCAGTATTGTGTGTTTGTGCTCCAAGCTTCTTCTTCTTCCTTGTGCTGTTCGCGTGCTTCCGCAGACGTCTATCTCCAACAATTGGTATCAGAGCAGGTCGTCGCTTCTTCTAGGGTGCCGTCGACACTCCTCCGTTTGCAGTCTTAGATTCGCACAAAATTTGGTGAGCATACTCAAGGTGTTTCCGAGATCAAAACGTCTTCGCTCTGTGGTGCCAAAATCGCGATCTGAGCTCGTTTCGGCCTCCGAACGCACTATCGCAGTGCTTGTGCAGGCTATTTCATCCTTTTGTGCCAAAGGTATATACCAGTTTCTGCTCGCCAGTTTAAGCGTCTCGAAGTCTGCTACATGTCTAGCAGAACTCGTCTGGGCAGTTCTGTTCAACTTTTTGAGATACAATCAATTTTCTGCATCAAGGTATTCTAGTCACTGGCCATGGCTGAAAGCAGTGATGTATTCCGTATGTTGGCTATTGAGGATAAGTTGGATGGTACCAACTACCCATTATGGGCTTATATGATGCGACATGTACTGGTTGCAAAAGGATTGTGGAACATTGTGCAGGGTGTTGAAAGACGTCCTGTTACACCTGTAACGACAGATACTGCAAATACAGGTGTTGGAGCTGATGAAGATGGTGTCGAAGATGATATTCCGTAGATTCCTGTTCGTGCTGCTGTTTCTATTGCACCTACTGCAGAGCAGATTCGTTGGGATGGCAGAGATGCCCAGGCACATGCATTGATAGCTTTGTCTGTCAAACGTGCCATTATTCCTCACATTCGCTCTTGCAGAACAACAAAGGATGCTTGGGATACACTTACCACTTTGTACCAGGCTAGGAATGAGGCTCGTGTTGCTTACCTCCGAAAACAGTTGGAGAGTGAGCACATGAATGAAGGTGATTCTATGGACAATTTTCTTACAAAGATCAAAGACCTGAAGGAACAATTGATTTCTGCTGATGAGTTTATACCAGATAGCTCACTTGTGCAGACCGTTCTGAATGGTCTTCCTGATTCATATCAGAGTTTTGCCTCTACTCCTCGGTTGATGATGAAAGGCAATCCGAATGCCTTGTCATTTGAGGAATTAGTCTCTGTTCTGTTGCAGGAAGATCAGTCCAGGCAGAAGAGGTCCATTATGCGTGTTGCAGATCAAGCTTTTCTGGCTAGTCAGAAGGGCAAAGGAAAATGGAGCTCTTCTACTAGTAAGCAGACATCTGCAAATGCTGCAACAATCGAAGAACCAGGATAAAGATGAGAAGAAATCAGAAAAGCAGAAATTGTTCTGCAAGTACTGTAAAGGAAATGATCATATTATAAAGAACTGTCCAAAATTGGCTGCTAAAGAGGCAAAGAAGAAAGAGGCTGGAATGGTTGTTGCAGAGGCCTCTACACCAAAAACAGAGTCTGCAAATCTTGTGCAGGAAGAAGAATGGGCGTTTACTACTGTCTGCAGTTTTGACCCATCTTCTCATGATCAGTGCATGTCTGCAGTAGACTCAGATGTTTGGTACTTTGACAGTGGGGCGACCAAACATATTACCTCGCAGCGCAGTTTCTTCTCTTCCCTCGAGCCTGCCCCTACAGGGAATACTGTCACATGCGCCAATAACTCCTCTTATCTTGTTATGGGAGTTGGTAAGATCATTCTGACTACTGCTGATGGTAGTTCTTTCACTTTGTCAGATGCTTTATTTGTGCCAGGGATCAAAAAGAACCTGTTATCATTTTCTGCATTAGCCAAGATTGGCTTGGTTGTGAAATTCGTTGATGACAGGTGTACAGTCCATGATCTCTCAAATGGCGATGTGATTATTGCTTCTGGCATTTTATGTCGTGGGCTGTATAAGCTCATAGACTATGAAAGATCTGTGAATGATTTGGCATGTGCAGTTCATGATTCTCAGGCTATGTTAGATGCAAAGCTTTGGCATGCACGCTTTGGTCATCTGAATTTTGCTAGTTTGTTACGCCTGCAGAAATCTGAAATGGTGTCCTCTTTGCCCAAACTTGAGGCACCTGGAAAACATGTTTGTGAAGGCTGTATTTTGGGCAAAATGCAGCATTCTTCCTTTCCAAAAGATGGTTCAGTTTGGGCTACGCAGAAATTGTAGCTTGTACATAGTGATGTCGGTGGTCCTATGCAGACACCCTCTTTTGGAAATTACCTTTACTTCGTGACTTTCATTGATGATTTTTCCAGGCATGCATGGGTATATCCACTCAAAGCAAAGTCCGAAGTGTTCATGTGCTTCAAACAGTTTTTGGTTTTGGCTGAAAATCTGTCAGCATGTAAAATGGGCACCCTCCGTTCTGATCGAGGGGGGGAATATATGTCTTCAAATTTTAATGCATTTCTGGCTGAACATGGGATAAAACACCAGTGTACAGTGCCGTATACACCTCAACAGAATGGAGTTGCTGAACGAAAGAACAGGTCACTCATGGAGATGGCGAGGTGCATGGTCAAAAGTCAGGCTTTACCACATAGTTTCTGGCTTGAGGCTGTCATGTGTGCAGCATATGTACTGAACAGGTGTCCCACTAAAGCATTGCAGTCTATCACTCCATATAAGGCTTGGCATGACCGCAAGCCATCTGTTGCTCATCTGCGTGTTTTTGGTTGTTTGGCATATGCATTAGTGCCTGAACAACATCGCAGAAAATTGGATGATAAGGCTGTAAAATGTATTTTTGTTGGGTACAGTTCTGAAAGTAAAGGCTATCGTCTGTATCATCCACAGACTAAACGCATTCTGGTTAGCCGTGATGTTGTCTTTGTGGAAGATGCTATTCAGCCATTGCTTTCATGTACTAAGGAGACATCTGTTAGCTCCAAAGACATGTATGATACTTTGATGCCTCTTTTTACAGGTGGACAGGCTAGTGCTGGTCCTAATGAGGCAACTTTTCAGCCTTTGCAGGTTTCATATGATGATGCAGATCATTCCATTTCTGATGCAGATTTACATGATGCACTTGTTGATGAGAGAGCTGATATTGAGTAGGCAAAAACTATGCCAAAATGGCTGGTGCAGACTTTGCGTGACAGCAAGTTAGATGCACCTTTGTCATATCGTACTCGTTCAGGCTCTCATAGTGCCTCCTTTGCATCAGATTGCTATGCTATGGCTGCATCTAGTCTCTGTGATGAGAATGAGCCTGCTTCTTTTGATGAAGCACAAAATTCAGAAAATTGGATGGCTGCTATGCAATCTGAATATGATGCAATAATGAAGAATGGTACATGGTCTTTATGTGACTTGCCTCCTGGCAAGAAGGCCATTGGCACTAAGTGGGTATACAAGCTGAAGCGTAAACCTGATGGTACAGTTGACAGGTATAAGGCTAGGCTTGTTGCAAAGGGTTATGCACAGGAAAGAGGCATTGATTTTGATGAGACCTTTGCACCTACATGCCGTATGACTACTGTTCGGAGCATTTGTGCACTTGCAGCCCATCATGGTTGGAATGTACATCAGTTGGACATTAAAACAGCATTTCTGAATGGTGACTTGCATGAAGAAGTGTATGTTTTTCAGCCCCGTGGCTTTGTGCAGAAAGGGCATGAAAACCAGGTTTGCAGGTTAAAGAAGGCATTATATGGTTTAAAGCAAGCACCACGTGCTTGGTATGAGAAGATACATGCCTATCTGATTGCACATGGTTTTGAGAACAGTCCAACTGAAAGCACCTTATATGTTAAACGTGCTAATGATGTGCTTTTGATCATTGTTGTCTATGTTGATGACATGCTGCTCACTGGTCCTATTGAGACACATATTGCTGATTTTAAGGCTGATTTGCATGCCTCATTTGAGATGTCTGATTTGGGGCATTTGCATCACTATTTGGGCATTCAGTTTATGCACGTTGATGGTGGAATGGCTTTGTGTCAAACGAAATATATTGACACATTATTGCTGCGTTTTGGCCTTGAAGACTGTAAGCCTATTGCCACTCCTATGGAGACAGGTTTACGATTGAGTCTTCATGATGCTGGAGATGCATTTGATGCTGTTCTCTATCAGCAGGATGTTGGATGCTTGATTTACTTATGCATTACTCGGACAGATATTCAGTTTGCTGTCTCATAGATGAGCAGGTTTATGCATTATGTGCCCACGCAAGAGAACATTGCAGACCTTTTCATGAAGGCTCTACCTAGGGAGAAGTTTGAAGCTTTCTGCAAAGCTTTGGGCTTACTTCCTTTTGTGGAGTGATTTCCACATAGCTTGGCACTTCCTTATACATGAGTGCCAGCTCCTTGTTCACCGCATCACTCCCAGGGGGGATTTGTTGATATATTTAGTAGTGATGTGTGTGAACACTCTAGGACCGCCGGGGCACTTTTTTCCCTCTTTAGGAGGTTTTTTTCCCTCTTTAGGATGTTTTTTTCCCCCGGCTTGTATATACGCCTATTGCCCTAATGGGCTACTTATCTTTGTACATTCTCTAGTAATACATTCAGTATTGTGTGTTTGTGCTCCAAGCTTCTTCTTCTTCCTTGTGCTGTTCGCGTGCTTCCGCAGACGTCTATCTCCAACAGTCATGCAGCCAACTTAAATCTAAGAAGTGGACTTCTTCATATTTGGGTAAATGAGCAACGTGTCATGATAGAACTAGACAATGGCATAATCATTAATCTAGACATCACACTGGCTCTTAGTCAGTTTGATGTTAATCATGAAGAAAAAGATGTTATTGTTCAAAGCTATGCGATGCAAAAGGATTCAACTATTGAAGCACAAGTATGAGGGATGATGGAACTCCCTTCTTTTCCAAAGAAAATGATGATTCCAATGTCTCAACCCAAGAAGCAAGTTAAGCAACCCAAGCAGACTAAGGAATGCAGTTCAGGGCATGAAGTAGATTTGGGTACAAAAGGGTGAGCATCCGACTGCTCCAATGTTGTCACAACCCTTACCAATGAAGCATCCGGAGAAGCGAACACAACCAGTTGAAGCACGTCAAAGATCTCATTCGCAATAAGTACTCTGCATTGTTGAGATATCAAGCTCAACATGTGATGATCCAAGATGATACATATCACTTTTTCATTTCTCTGACACATATAGTAGTCATGCCAGTATATGTCAAGGATACTTCATTGAGCTTTACTAGGTTTATCTATTGAGAGTGATGTCACATTTGTTTCTTGCTAGCTCACTCATTCGCAGAAATTAGGTTTTTCTTTATGTAATATTCTTTATATATTGCACTAGTTGTATTGTTGAATTAGGTCATTCTTGTATATTATCTTTATGTAATAGAAGAAGAAGAACATCATTCTTCCTTGCCTTAATTTGTGTGTGCTCCTCTTGAGTGTGAGAGTGTGTGAGTGAGATCTCCTCCTTATCTCCTTTCTCTTGACATGGTATGAGAGTTAGTGTGGTTGTAGAGAGCTCGTGGAGAAGGCCAACAGTGAAGAATACATGAGAAGGAAAGGAGAAAGCATGATTCACAAATGATCTCAGATTGCTACGAAAATTGGTGTGAAGGTAGAAGGCATCAAAATATTTTTGATAGTGATCCCTTTAGGATCATTAATTTTTCTCAGATTTCTGTTTTTAAGCCATCTCAACCTCCATTTCGAGCCTAGAAGGTGTGGCCCACATAAAAAACAAGTTAGACAATGTTCAAGCATAGGTACTACTTGTAGTGTTTTTGCAATGTTGTGAATTGCTACAAAAAATGTAAAATACTAATAGAATGAGTAAGCCTATGAGCGACAAGTTGGAAAAAAACAACTTTCATGCTTGGAGATTCAGAATGATGAATTTCTTGATGGGAAAAGGCTACAGGAAGTACATTGAATGAGAAAATGAAATGGTCTATAGTTACCAGAGAGGAATCGGATTGCAGACCTGTTAAGAGCATATGAAGAGTGGAATCAAGGAGCAAAAAAGGTAATGTATTCACTATCTATTAGCATACAAGATAGCATGATTAAGCAAATATAGGATGTCAAGACTCCAA
The DNA here is from genome assembly GCA_020310875.1 of Ceratopteris richardii. Lineage (NCBI taxonomy): Eukaryota > Viridiplantae > Streptophyta > Polypodiopsida > Polypodiales > Pteridaceae > Ceratopteris > Ceratopteris richardii. Next base: position 65,048,941 of record CM035412.1, read on the forward strand.
AAGAGGCTTAGTATAGTTTGGTCACATTGTATGAAACCAATACAGAGGCACAAAAATTACAACTCAAGGATGCGCTGCATGCACTAGAGAAAAAGGGCATGTTGGTAAGTGACTATACCCTAAAAATCAAAAGCATATGTGAGTCACATGCATCTATTGGTGTGAATGTAGATGATGATGATTAGGTGGAAGTGTGTCTTTGTGGTTTAGGAGCTGCATATAAGCAATTCAGAACTTCTATTCAGACTAGGGAAAATATTCCAATTTTTTCTAATCTAGCATCCAAGCTTGAATGTGTCCAAAAACTTTGCATCTTCAGCACTGAATTGGAGCAGCCCTTCTTTGGTCTTGCACTGCCCCCTAGGGTAGCCACCTCCTTGGCCCTAAGTATCATGCCCATATGGTTGCCTTGTTTCCCAACGAAGTACAGCCGGTTCACTTTGAGCAGGTAGTCCCGTGTAAAGACACTCTCTTGTGTTCCCATATCGCATGGTCCTTTGTTTATAAGGGAATTTTTTATAGCATTGATCCTCAGTATGGTTTGGCTTGTTGCAAAAGGTGAAAAATCTTCTAGGTGGAGGTCTATCCATGAACAATCTCAAGATCGTGGGGCACTCTATCGCTATATGACCATAGCCATGGCACTTCCCACACCATGTGTTGGACCTGAATATGCCCTGATTAGGATCCGAGGCTACTTCTTGTTTTACAGTGTATGTCTCTTGGGTCATCATGGCAACTTTTACCGCTTGCATCACCAGTTCCATAATCTGCTTTTAGTCAATGTAGGCTTAACCTCACCTGGCATACTTGTGGCGGCTAGAGTTATCAATGCAGGCTGGAGTTATCAATGTAGGGCTTCCATGGCCAGGATTTCTTATGGATGTGCTCCTTGGTCCCTCTATTGGCTTGTATAGGAGCTCTCTCCGCCTCTTTTAACCTAACTGTACTTCCTCCCATACCTTAGCCTGCTCTTTTGCAACTATTAGATTGGTGGGCTGCATAAGGCTTATATGTTGTTGCACTATGGAATCCCATAATCCTACGATAAGCCTCCTCTTCAGCGTTTCATCATTGGGGCATTCACTCCCATCTTCTTGACCAAAGTTTCCATATGCTAGATGTAATGATTGATGCTTTGGTTGACTCCCTGCTGTAGATAGTCCATCTCTTGGGTGGCTCGATCCTCGAAGCCTTGTCTTTGAAATTTCACCAGGAAGGCATCCTCAAGTACCTGGTACGTCCCTCTCTCCTATGGTGTCAAATTCCCATACCATTTTGTAGCTTCATCACGGAGAGTAGCAGGAAAAATCCTCAACCTTTGCCCTTGATCAGCTACAACTTCATTGGCTTCATAGGTCACTTCGAAAATTTGAATCAAGTTATCTGGGTCCTTGTCCTAGAGGCCTAAGAATCTTGGGAAATCCCCTAAATGTACGAGAACTCGGTAAGACATTTCAAACAGTGGGGTAATGTCAATATCACTCCATTCCTAGAAGTTCAAAGCCCTCGATTTTAAGACTCCCTCAAGTCTCCTGACTTGGGTGGCAACCCTTCTTCGATAATACTTCCTTTCCTCAAACTTTCTTTGATTAGTCAAAGATTCCTCATATGATTCTTGTCTATGTTTCTCTCAAGCTTCAACCCTTTGAGTGGCTCACTCTTCTCTTTGTGTTTGAGTTCTTCCTGAGGAAGATCTCCCTTCACTCATGTACTAGGCAGTAGGTTCGAAAGCTCGGCCAACGTGTGGTCCTAGGAAAACCTATGGCACTCTATTATAGAGATGTACCAAGCAATCCCCCATAGTATCGCCAAAATGATTAGGTCATATGCCCAAGAAAAAGATGCAGATATAGGCTTATGTTTTGCCCAAATTACTCAAAATCCGCCTACTTGTACTACTCTAAGTCCACAATAATACTCAAATGTAAATGTGGAAGAGAGGGAAAATGAGGCGCTAGCACTGATTCTAACAAAGATTTGACTTTGATTATTGACCCTCGCAATCTCACTCTCACCTTTTCTCTCTCCTATTCTTCCTCTATTTCTAACCCTTTTTCTTGCATGCACTCTCTCACTTACACTTCCTCTCTCTTTTTCCCTTCTTCTTACTTACCCACTTTCCTTCTTTCTCTCTCTTTCTCTCTCTTACACATCCACTCATACATACACCCTCACTCTCTTTTTTTCTCTATCTCTCTTACTCTCATTCTGTTTTTCTTGCCCTCTTTCTCTTTCTCACATCCACACACCTTCACTCTCTTTCCCACTCACACATCCATTTTTATTATCATTCCCCACTCTCCTTGTCTCTCTTTCTCACTTACTCCCTATCACTCTCACCCCCTCACTCACTCTCCCCTAGTCCTCTCTTACACTCCCTCACCCTCACACACACATACCCCAAACACACACACACACACTCACTTATACATTCACACATGTGTTGGTGATTAACTTTCGCTCTGATACCACTAGTTATGGTCGACGCGGCAAAGGCCCGAACTTTGTCAAGCCTGCGGAATTTGCTGCGCCACCGAAAATTGGTTGCCAAGCTAGAGTGATATTAGAACACCTCTATAATCAGCAGTAGCTTAGCAGAGTTACTGTCATTCCAACGTATAAGACTTAGTTTTGAATTTACTGAGAAATTCACTAGGACTTCACCGGACTGTCACTGGACTGTCACCGTAATTATACCAGAATCTTATCGGAATCAACTCCTATTCTGTTTGTAATTACTTCAAGTGAGTATACAAGAAGTAAGGAAGTGATGCGTGAACTTCCTTCACTGAGTGAACACTTTCTGAAGTTTAAGAAAGAACTTCTCCGGTTCAGAATGTCCTTTTTCGGTTAGACTTTGTACTGTGTGTACATATCCATTTCACCGAAATCCTTGACGAACTGATAGTAGAGATGTCTAGCTATAAGATAAGCTAACTCTCATACAAGCCTTTAATTTACTCTGCGAGATATACTTCGTTGTTCTATCGGAAAACTCGTTTTCTGAGAAAACTATAACTGACCAAAATATTTGTTTACTGAGATAACTTTAATTGACCGAAACATTCGTTGACTGAGAGAGTACCGAGGGACACGTTTACTAACGAACTGTAACTGTTAACGGTTAACGAACTTTCTACCGTAACACGTAAATACTCAGAGTTTTCACATACGAACAGTGCGCGCAAACTTCCACATGAACATGTGTTTTCTATTAGAGAAGATGTGTACAAATTAGCTTGGCCTCTTCTTGCTCAAGCTATGGAAACTCTCCTACACTGAGTAGTTTCTGTTTACCATCTCTCTCAGATGAATACCTGATACTTCAGGTTTCTGTTATTCATCTGTAGATACGTGATCTCTGGCGTCTTCTAAAACCTTCTCACTCTCTGTTCTCTCATACGCGATCTCTGGTGTCTTCTAACTTCCTCATCTCTTTGTTCTCTCCTATCTCTTTTTTGACCTCTGTATGTGCTTTATTTATACTGCGCGCTCTTCTCACGCACGTTCTAGCTCGCACTTCCCTTTTTTATTCTTATGCACGTTCTCTCTGTATATACAGTTTGATTCGGTGTAATGAACTCTGATTCTGCAAGATTTTGTACTGTACATAACGCTCGTGAATTTGTCCCTTCATTAAGGCTTTTGATTTTTTGAATATTTGATTCCGCTTCTCTTTATCTTTCTTTGTCTGTTCGTCAAATTCGTGAGTGATTCCTTCAACAGCTCCCCCTCAATCACTAATTTGACTCTTCCTGTCTTCATATATTTTTCTTTCTTTTATACCTGCCATTTCTTTAAATCTGCTTGTCTTTGTTCCATCCAAGCTCTTTGTCAAAATATCTGCAATCTGATCTTTTGTCGGAGTGTATACTATTTCTATTTCCTTCTCCATTACCTTTTCCCTCAGGAAATGATACTGAATTTCTATGTGCTTTGTTCTTGCATGAAATACCGGATTTGCTGCAAGATACAAGGAGCTCATATTATCTCCATGTATGATAGGTATACCTTGATCAATACCCATGCTTTTGAACAAGGTCTGCATCCATATCACTTCTTTAGCTGCTTCTACAAGTCCTTTATATTCTGCTTCTGTCGACGATAAAGCCACTGCGTGTTGTTTCTTCGAACACCAGCTTACTAGCTTATCTCCTAGGTATATCATATACCCATGTGTTGATCTTCTGTCATCTTGACTTCCTGCCCAGTCTGAGTCACTGTATGCTCTCAGTTTTATATCTGACGTAAAAGGATAATATAATCCTTCCTTTATAGTTCTTTTTATATATCTAAGAACTCTCTGTCCTGCAACCCAATGTTGATCCTTCGGACAATGCATAAACTGTGAGAGAACTCCCACTGCATAGCTAAGATCCAGTCGTGTTAGTGTAGCGTAGATTAAGCTTCCCACTAACGACTGATACTTTCTCATATCTTTAAACTCTGCACCACTGTATTTGCTGAGTTTATGATTTGCTTCAAGCGGTGTTGAAGCTTCTCTGCAATTCTCCATATTAAACTTCTTCAGTAGGTTTAGGAGATACCTTTCTTGCGTAACATATACACCATCATCTGTGTATGTGATTTCCATTCCTAGAAAGTATGACAACTTTCCAAGGTCACTGATCTGAAACTCCTTTTCGAGTAATCTCTTTACTTCTTTTATTCCTTCATCTGAAGTACCTGTGATTATAATGTCATCTACATAAATGCAAATGTAGATCATACCTTCTTCTGTTCTTTTAATGAGTAGACTTGCATCTGCTTTCAAACTTTGGTATCCAAGTTCATTGAGATATTTCACAAGCCTGTAATTCCAAGCTCTTGGAGCTTGCTTCAGTCCGTAAAGTACTTTTCTTAATCTGCAAACAAAATTTGGGTATTTGGAACTTACAAACCCTTCCAGTTGTTCCATGTAGACTTCATCTGATATGTATCCATTCAGAAATGTGTTCTTTATATCTAGCTGACTTAGCTTCCATCCTTTTGATGTTGCTATAGCAATCACTGTCCTTATGGTTGACATCTTTGCCACCGGACTAAACGTCTCATTGTAATCTATGCCATGCGTCTGAGCATAGCCCTTGATAACCAGTCTGGCTTTGTGTCTGGCTATCCTTCCATCTGCAAGCTTCTTAACTTTGAAAACCCATTTGTTTCTAATCACTTTCTTACCATTTGGTTTCGGAACAAGTTCCCATGTCTTGTTCTCCTCCAGTGCGCTGAACTCTTCTTCCATTGCTTCTTCCCATTGCTTCTTGCCTTTAGCTTCATCATAGTTTTGCGATTCTTCATCATCTTTGACCATATATGCATAATTTTTTTGAGTTATGTACGGAGTATCATACGAATACCTTTCTGGTTGTCTTCTGTTCCTGTTTGACCTTCTTGGTTTAAACTCTTCATGTATCTGAATACACATCTTCATCAAATCCCTGTTCATCTTCATTTCTCATACCTGATCCGATCCTGGACGTACTTGCTTGCATATGATCTTCATCTCTATTCACCTGTACAATTGATTTCCCTTTCTCTCTTCTTCTTACTTCTTCTTCAAATTCTTCCGTTGTGTGACTTTGATCTGTATACCAGCTCTTCTGTTCATCAAATGTAACATCTCTGGAAACAGTAAACTGTTTTGTTAAAGGACTCCATAACCTGTAGCGCATCTGCTTTTCATCGTATCCGACGAACACATATTTTTCTGCTTTCAGTTCCACCTTATGTCTGAGTTGTGACGGTACATAAGCATAAGCTACTGATCCAAACACTTTGCAATGATCAAGTGTTGGCTTCTTTCCCCACCAGGCTTCATAAGGGGTCATTCCATCTAATGCCGTACATGGTAATCTGTTTACCAAGTATGTAGCTGTATTTACAGCTTCATCCCAAAGATAATTTGGACAATCCTTTTCCTTTAGCATAGCTCGTGCAAACTCGACTAGAGTTCGGTTCCTTCTTTCTGCTACACCATTTTGTTGTGGTGTATACCTGCAGGTTATTTCTCTCTTAATACCTGCATTCCAAAGATAGTCATTGAACTCTCGGGAGAAGTATTCTCCCCCTCCATTAGACCTCAGTCTCTTCAGCTTTCGTCCTGTGAGTCTTTCAGCATATGCATGAAAATGCCTGAAAGCTCCAAACACTTCTGATTTCTCTTTCAAAACATAAGAGTTATCCACCTTGTAGCATCATCAATGAATGAAACATAATACCTCGATCCGCTGATTGATCCTTCTTTTGTTGGACCCCATACATCTGTATGAATGAGTTCAAGTACTCCATCATGTTTGAATCCTTTTTTCTGAAAAGGTAACCTGTGGGCTTTTCCCATCTGACATGCTTTGCACTTATGAATCATATGTTGATTCTGTACATTCGGTAATCCCAGTACTGACTGATTTGAAATCATAGCTTTAATTCCTTTTTCATTGAAATGACCTAATCTCTTATGCCAGAGATCAAGTTCTGTAATCACCTTTTCAGCATTTGTGAGCAACGCTTGGCCGATGTTCCCTTGTACTCTTAAGGTAAAGAGTCTGCCTTCTTTCTTACCAGAGATGATCTAATTATATCCGTTCTCGAGATCTTCTACAAATACTCCTTCATTTGTAAATCTGACCTGAAAACCTTTCTCAACTATCTGTCCTACACTAATTAAATTTTTCGGTATTGTCGGAACATACAATACATTGGTTAGCAAATCTGCTCCACTCTTACATTTCACTTTTCCAATTGAATGTACACTATGCCTCGTATTGTCACCTGTTTGAACAGTATAACTGGAACTACCTTTTTCTAATTTTGACATTAGTTCTATATTTCCTGACAAGTGATTAGAACATCCAGAATCAATGTAAAATACCTTTAGGTCTTCGTTATCTGATGTGCTGATTGAGTTCATCATCAATGATGTATGACTTTCATTCTGTGTGTCATTTGCGTAATTGTTGTAGGTGGTGTTGTAGGATTGATTCTGTCCCCAACTTCTTGCTCCACCTCTACCATAGCCTCCTCTTTGATTCTGTCTACCTCTTTGAAAGTTATTCTGATATCTTCCGCTTCTACCTCTACTGTTACTGTTCTGATTTTGATTTGATCCTTGTTGATTGTGCCAGCAATCATGAGCCAAATGATTACTTAGTCCACAGATCCAGCAAGCCTTCTTGTTATTGCTCTGGCTGCCTCTTCCTCTTCCAAAACCTCTTGCTCTTCCTTTGCCGGTGCCTTTACCTCTTGTATAATAAGCCTGAGAACTCGACTCTTCTTCGTCTTTTGACTTACCTTTGTCTTTCTTCTTGTTCTTCATGTACATTGCAGAGCTTTGTCCTTTATCTGCATCTCCTTTCAGGTCTTGCTCATATGTGAGCATCAAACCAAGCAACTGATTTAAATCTGGTACAAAATGATTTAAAGAAAGTTCAGTTGAGAGTACGAAAGGTTTCCACCTTTCATCTCCTCTCAAACCTGTTAGCAGTTGCGCTATCAATCTGTGATCTTCGACATCTTCATTTATGGATCCAAGACTATCTGCTAGATCCTTCATTTTAGTAACATAGTCACTAATGCTTTGATTTGCCTTCTTTTTGAACGTTGTGAATTCGGACCATAAACTAGCCTTTCTAGCTTTCGTAGTATTTTGGAAGTGATCTTCCAACACACTCCATATGTCCTCCGCTTTCTCCAGACCTCTAATGTGCGGTAGTAGATGGTCTGAAACGGTATTATAAATGTAAGCTCTTGTCGTTGCATCTTTCTTCTGCCACAGCTTCAAGGCTTCTATTTCTTCTTTTTCCGGTTGACTATCATCTTCAAAAGTCGGCTTCTTTTCTTCTTCGATCACATACATCATTAAGTCCTTACTCATAAGTAAGGCTTCCATGCGCATTACCCATGCGGGATACTTATCTCTGTCCAATTTATCAACTTGGACATGATCTTCCATAATCTTCTTGTTTCTCTGTTACTTCCGGTGACCTTTTGAGAATCTTTCTGCTCTTCAGAATCTTCCTCTTTCTGGTTCCATTGTTGTGATTAACCTGCTCTACGATACCAATTTCGGTATGCTGGCTCTGACACCAATGATGGTGAATACTCTGGGCTCTGATCCCACTTCTTGGATCTCACGGCTCTGATGGCAATTGAGGGTGGATATTCTGGCTCTGATACCACTTGTTGGTGATTAACTTTCGCTCTGATACCACTGGTTATGGTCGACGCGGCAAAGGCCCGACCCTTGTCAAGCATGTGGAATTTGCTGCGCCACCAAAAATTGGTTGCCAAGCTAGAGTGATATTAGAACACCTCTATAATCAACAGTAGCTTAGCAGAGTTACTGTCACTCCAACGTATAAGACTTTGTTTTGAATTTACTGAGAAATTCACTGGGACTTCATCGGACTGTCACCGTAATTATATCGAAATCTTACCGGAATCAACTCCTATTCTGTTTGTAATTACTTCAAGTGAGTATAAAAGAAGTGAGGAAGTGATGTGTGAACTTCCTTCACTGAGTGAACACTTTCTGAAGTTTAAGAAAAAACTTCTCCGGTTCAGAATGTCCTTTTTCTGTTAGACTTTGTACTGTGTGTACATATCCATTTCACCGAAATCCTTGATGAACTGATAGTAGAGATGTCTAGCTATAAGATAAGCTAACTCTCATAGAAACCTTTAATTTACTCTGTGAGATATACTTCGTTGTTCTACCGAAAAACTCGTTTTCTGAGAAAACTATAACTGACCGAAATATTTGTTTACTGAGATAACTTTAATTGACCAAAACATTCGTTGATTGAGAGAGTACCGAGGGACACGTTTACTAACAAACTGTAACTGTTAACGGTTAACGAACTTTCTACCGTAACACGTAAATACTCACAGTTTTCACATACGAACAATGCACGCAAACTTCCACATGAACATGTGTTTTCTATTGGAGAAGATGTGTACAAATTAGCTTGGCCTCTTCTTGCTCAAGCTATGGAAACTCTCCTACACTGAGTAGTTTCTGTTTACCATCTCTCTCAGATGAATACTTGATACTTCAGGTTTTTGTTATTCATCTGTACATACGTGATCTCTGGCGTCTTCTAAAACCTTCTCACTCTCTGTTCTCTCATATGCGATCTCTGGCGTCTTCTAACTTCCTCATCTCTTTGTTCTCTCCTATCTCTTTTTTGACCTCTGTATGTGCTTTATTTATACTGCGTGCTCTTCTCACGCACGTTCTAGCTCGCACTTCCCTCTTTTATTCTTATGCACGTTCTCTCTGTATATACAGTTTGATTCGGTGTAACGAACTCTGATTCTGCAAGATTCTGTATTGTACATAACGGTCGTGAATTTGTCCCTTCATTAAGGCTTTTGATTTTCTGAATATTTGATTCCGCTTCTCTTTATCTTTCTTTGTCTGTTCGTCAAATTCGTGAGTGATTCTTCAACAACATGCACTCTCACACACACTCAAACACATATATTCACACACAGACTTACACATATACTTACACATATACACACGTACTCACATCCACTCCCTTACTTTCGCTCACACTCTTACTTTCACTTTGCCTCACTCTCTTGTTCTCTTTGACTATCTACCTTTCTTTTCTCACTTCTTCTCACTCTCTTTCCCTCTCTTTCTCACACACTCTTCACATGCATACACTCATACAAAGTCTCCCTCTTTTTCTTTTCCACTCTCTTCCCCTTTTCACACTTTCTTTCTTTCTTTTTCTTCAATCACTTCCTCTTCCCCCACTCTTTTCCTTCCTGTCTCTCTTACGTATACACTCTCTTAATCACATGCACACACACACACTCTCACTTCCTCAAAGTCACAAACTCTCACTCTCTCTTTCTCTCTCCATATATCTATATTGAGACCTGATTGTTTCAACCTTGTGCCCCTCATATGTTGCACATAAATTTATTTGCTTGTATGTACGCACATGAAACACATGTAAACACTCAGTCACACAGAGAACAACAAGTATGCACACATGCACGAACAACCATGATGAGTCCCACACACACACATACATATAAACACATGCAAATGTTCATGAGCACACACCAATTTACACATATGCATACACCCTTGCACACATATTAACACTCAAACGATCGTTCATACACAAGTTCAATGAAAAAAATTTCAAGCATTCGTACACTCATTTGATTATCTATACTTTGTGCAAGGGAAGGGACCAAACTCCAATAGATACGATCATACGGGATAAGGACTTTCAACATAGAAACAAATCATTCCAAACGGAGGTGCAATTTCGTGATGAGCACACCATTGCGATTACAATGTCTTCTATCGTCCATAAATCAATTTGACTATATGATTCACACACAAAGATCGTGATAACATGTCCTTTATCTACATCACTTAAGAATGTATTCTCCGGCCAAAAAAAAAAAATTTCCCACTTTTGCATTGCTAATGTGTTGAGGATTTATATGCTTTGATTGAAGCTTACATCATCACAGAAACTCAATCTTAACTAACCAACACACATAATAGCTTAAGCCCTTTTATTCTTGGACACAACGTTTTTTGCATATCTACTACCACAAAAGTCAACGAGAGGTTTGTGCAGGTTTGACGTTGCGAATGGAAGCTATGTTGCCTAGAATTCACACATTTTTCTTTCTTTGAATGAGAATCCATTCTTCTATGACCGATCATGGCTCCAGAAATTGAGGTACATGAATAGTTAGAAAACAAACCTTTTACAACTCAACAAACATAGATCTATGTAAGAATACTTTTATCACAACCAACATCTGCAGTTTTAATGGAAGATAAGGCACCTAAAATGCATCTCAAAAATAAGGTTCCTCCCTTTTTACGTGACAACCAGCAACTTCTTGATTTAGCATTACCATGAGCATCCTAGAAAAGAAGACTTACAGTTTTATTGAATCCACCATTTCCATGAGGATATCACTTCAGCTAGAAGCTTGGAGGAACTGAGTCTGGGGTAAAATATTCTTGTCAAACCACCCCAGGTGTGCAAAATCTAACGAGACTCACATATGATTTCAACCATGGCTTCACAATATTCCATCTCGGCTGAAAAATGGAAGGAGCTTCTATGAAGAGTACTTGATCCAGTCGCTTAGGATAGTAATTGAAAAATACATCAACCAAAAATTTGACAAACTTAAGGCCACCAGTTTTTGAAGTGAAGCCTCTTCGGTGAAAAAAACTCCCAAAATCCTTTCATTGTCTGTTGCTCATTGGGTCAAAGCCTACTAGATAAAATAAATGCACAATTTTTGGCTTTCTATGAGATCATCTCTAGCAGGAAAATGGTTTGTAGCTACAACCACCACCACTGGCCTTCCCAAAACATCTAGACTTGCATGCGGGTATGCTTTGCCTATGGCTGCAATATTTTTCGCAAATTTCTTTGTCAAACTATCGACATTAAAACCTCTGCGCCAAGAGCCTTTACAAGCTTTCCAAGTGCTACATCTCCATTGTACTTTCGGTCCTTCAAAACCCAAAGAAGAAGTTCATCATCATCTGCCCATTTTTGCCTACTAGAAGGTCTGAATGTAGGCTTTCAAGGTTTGTCTTCGCTTCCTTAACCACATTCAATTGCTCTTTTGATTCAAGAGCAAGCTCTAGAGTTTGAATTTTTTGTGTTGTGACATAGAATCTGCCTCCTATTACCTTAATCTGTAGCAATGGCTAGCACATGCACCTTCTTCTGGGAATGAAACAAAGCTCGAAGATAAGGTGAGTGATGAATTCACCAAAGAGCGAAGATAGATAGATGATGGTCCAACCCAAGGTATGGTCATCATTCATGTTGGCCTTCAGAGGCCATGTAGGATAAGAAATTGGAATGTGCTCCCCTCTATTCCCTTTATAATCTACACATGGACACCCCCAAAAGAACCAAGGGAGCCTCTCCCCTGTTGGGGTGTGTATCTGCCCACTACTCTCGAAGGGACACCAAAAAGACTCCCCTACTGCTTTCTCCTACTAAGATCCTGAGTGCTCAAAAAAGGACATAAAAATATCTAGACTCTCCCTACCTCTGATTCCCTCCTACATGATATCCTCTGCTCTTCTCCCTCTCGATTCCTACACACCCCCCGATCGATAGCTACCACCAAGAGAAAAGAGCCCCTACTTGTTCTGCATACCTCCCTAGACACCCCACTCCTTTGACACCTCCCTCGCTTGACAGCGAGACACAATAAACAACTATTGAATTGCTCAAAAAAACAATGCATATGTCTAGCCTAGCCCTGGTGAAAACTTCTTAATGGTGCTGCCCTCGAGCGTCCGAGAAGCCCCCCATCACTGTCATCTGTCAGGGTGGGCGACCACCACCCTGCCCCCTACCACAGATTGATGTGCACTCAAAAAATGTGAACGTGTCCAGTAATGTGTTCCTGACTACTAGCTTTCCCCCAAAAGATCCTCCTCATACAGTACCTGCATGGATTTCCATGCACTTGTCACTAATACCCAATTCTCTGCAAGATTTAACCCACCTACAAAAGTCTAGCATTTGCACCAATTCCTTCAAGCTACATCTTTCTAAAAATATCGAATTGCTTTTAATGGTCGACCTCCTTCAATATATCCATGAAGTAAAGCATTCTAGGTTACCAGGTTTTGATCAAAGAAAGACTTAAAGATCTCCTCTACCTTTGAAACTATAGGGCATTCATTGTACATATCAAGTAGAGCATTCCCAATTTTAACAACATTCAGTAGCTGCCTCCTTGCTATCTCTGCATGTACTTCCTGCAATTCAATTAATGCCCCAATGCTACCACATGCCTTCAAACAACAATTGTACATGACAGTATCTAGGACAATACCCATTAATTTCATTTCTCTAAAGAGGTGGTTTGCTTCATCACCTAGTCCCTTGTCTATGTAGTTTGTTATCAAAATGGACCATGACACTTTACTTTTTTACTAATAGCACATCAAACACTCATCGTGCATCCAAGAGAAAGCCACATTTGCCATACATATGAATCAATGCATTGTCAACAAGACCATCCCTTATGAGCCACCCATATCTCTCTATTTCGGCATGGATTTGTCTGCCCTTATCTAAAGCCCTCAAGTTACCACAAGCTTGTACTCACATAAAAGAGAGATAGAGTTTGCAAAGACACAACATGCATGCATCCTATCAAGACATTGTGGGGCCTCCCAAGAGCATTTTATTCTAAAGGCATAAAGCCTCTTCTCCGTACCATGCATGGTGTAACATTTCAACTAATACATCACCAAGGTTCTGATGATGATCAAGCAATCCATGTCAAAAAATTCAAGCATGCAAACTTCCAGCATGCCCTCTACACCAACCTACATGACACGAACATAGAACATAAGGTGGCTGAGAGCCACTCATGAAGCCTTCCCAACACACGAGATGATGGGGGATGATTCTAATACCCCAATGGAAAAATGGAAGATGGCTTCCCTTCACTAGGTCCACAAGCAGTGATATATGCTCACTGTTTTGAACTTTTCTCTGCACGAGTACAATAACTTAAAATGAGATCTTGCAACTTGTAACAGACTATAAGAGTTACCCAACAAGCTTTAAATCATCCCAAATGGATATTCCAACTTGGAGAACCACCCTCTGCGAAACAGGCTACCTGTTTGCAACACTCTCTGCCTATGTGCAGAGATATACCTTCACAAAGTTGGCAATTTCTCACAACTCACTTAGCCAAATAACTTGAAACTTTGGCAAAGTTCAGGGCACAATATGAAAGACCAAATGAGGCTTGAAATCAATTAAAGTAAGTACAATGAGAGAGAAAATAATGCTTTGCAATCTGGTACCTTCAGATTTGGAAAAGCCTAACTACAACTCTAGATAGAGAGGAGCAAAATCATGAGAAAATGAGGTAAGCAAGCAAGGGGGCTAAACTAAACTAAGTGGGAAACTTGTGAATGCATACATCTCAAGAAACAAAGGTGGGATGATGCTTATATAGAGTTTTACTTTTCCTACAGTCTAGTTAACCACCCACCAATCAGTGTAGGTGCACTTTTTGGTGCCTGATTTGATGAGATTTGAATTTGATTGAGTTTGGTGGAGCTTCTAACTTTATTCCACAACTTTGGGTCCTCTTTTTTGATTGGTCCATTTGCAAAACTCTTGATTGAGCTTTTTTGCATGATTGAGACTTGATTTTCAACATGGGGCACTCCAACACATCCTCCACACTCCAACAAGCTTTTAAGCTCATTTGATCGAAGCTTATCATCACGAACACAAATTTCCCCTTCCAACTATCTTCAATCAACATCTATTCTACAAAATGAAGACATATTATTGCAAAGATCAACAATAAATATAGTTAGTAGTATGTGTATGTGTATGTGTATGTGCATATGTATGTGTGTGCATATGTGTAAGTGTTTGTGTATGTTTATGTGTATGTGTACATGTATGTGTATGTGTATGTGTATGCATATGTTTATGCGTATGTGTATGTGTTTGTGTATGTGTATGTGTATGTGTATGTGTATGTGTATGTGTATGTGTACGTGTATGTGTACGTGTATGTGTATGTGTATGTGTACGTGTATGTGTATGTGTATGTGTATGTGTATGTGTATGTGTATGTGTACGTGTATGTGTACGTGTATGTGTATGTGTATGTGTATGTGTATGTGTATGTGTACGTGTATGTGTATGTGTATTTGTATGTTGTTACGAGGAAGGAGATAAGGAAGAGAGCTCACACACACACTCTCACTCTCAAGGAGAAGCACACACACAGATTGAGGCAAGGAAGAATGATGTTCTTCTTCTTCTTCTTCTTTTACATAAAAAGGAATGTACAAGAATGACCTAAAAACAAGAATACAACTAGTGCAATATATAAAGATCAGTACATAAGGAAAAATCTAATGTCCGCGAATGAGTGAGCTGGCAAGAAACAAATGTGCCATCACTCTCGGTAGATAAAACTAATAAAGCTCAATGAAGTATCCCTGACATATACCGACGTGGCCACTATACATGTCAGAGAAACGAAAAACTGGTACATGTCATCCTAGATCATCACATGTTGAGCTTGATATCTCAACACTCCTCCTCAAGCTCAACGCCATATCCTGTAATCCAAGCATCTCCCGAAACTTCTTCAACTTCTCAGCTCCAAGTGCTTTGGTGAAAATATCAGCAACCTGCTCATCTATTCTCACATAAACAAGATCAATATCACATGCTAATATCTTCTCTTTGATGAAGTGATAATGTACCTCGATATGTTTTGTTCTAGCATGGAAAACATGGTTCCATGCTAACTATATGCTGTTAAGATTATCACAATAAATGGTGATAGACTTTTGCACTTCCACACCTAAATCCGCAAGTAGCATCTCCAGCCATGATGCCTCACATGCTGCCATTGCAGCACATCTATACTCAACCTCTATACTCGACAAAGCAATAGTGGGTTGCTTCTTGCTGCTCCACGTAATCGCTGCACTCCCAAGTGAGAATAGAAAACCACTAGTACATCTTCTATCTGGAATGCTACCAGCCCAATCGGCATCGGTGTATCCATAAACGTGCAAATCTACACCAGCCTCATAAAACAATGTATGATCCAAAGTAGCACTCACATAACGAAGAGTGCGCCTCAGAGCATCCAAATGTGGCTTCCTGGGAACCTGCATAAACTGACTTTCAAGTCCAACAGTATAACTTAGATTAGGCCTTGTAATTGTGGGATATATAAGACTTCCAACAATTTTCCTGTACATAGTAGCATTTTCCAGTGCTTCACCTGATGCAGTGTCCAACTTCAAATTCTGATCTAATGGCATAGAAACTGGCTTACAATCAGCCATACCATACTTTTGCAGCATATTCAAGGCATATTGCCTTTGCGACATCCATACACCTTTTTCTGTATGTATAAACTCAATGCCCAAGAAATAGCGCAGCACACTAAGATCTTTCATGTCAAATTCCTGCTTAAGAAGTTTCTTTACCTCTTTGATGCTTCCTTCATTATCACCACCTACAATCAGGTCATCAAATTAAATAGCCACAATAGTGATGCCCTCATCAGCCTTCCTTGCATATAGTGAGTGATCTGCATCACACATAGAAATCCCAATGCTGGTTAAGTAATCAGCAATCCTTGCATGCCATGCACGAGGGGCTTGCTTCAGCCCATATAAAGCCTTTTGCAACTTGCAAACATATTCTGGATGCTTTGAATCTTCATATCCTTGTGACTGGTCCATATATACTTCTTCCTGTAACTCACCATGTAGGAAAGCATTCTTCACATCCATCTGATGCAAAGTCCATCCTTTTGTTGTAGCTAATGCAACAAGTGTCCTGACAGTAGACATTTTAGCTATAGGGCTGAATGTTTCCTCATAATCAATGCCATATGTATGTGCATATCCTTTAGCTACCAATCGTGCTTTATACATGCTTATGCTACCATCAGCATTATGCTTTACCTTGTAAATCCATTTGCATCCTATGGGTTTCTTTCCTTGCGGCAATGGAACCAGCTTCCATGTATCATTCCCATAAAGTGTAGCCATCTCCTCATCCATAGCTTTTTCCCAATCTGCAATTCCGATTGCATCTTCAAAACAAGAAAGTTCAGCATCTTGTATTACCTTGGTCATGTAGGCACAATGATGAGCCATATAACTATCATACATCAATCGTTGCACTAAATTCCGCATCCTCCCTGATCTTCTTGGTCCTGGGTCACTTCTCCTTGTATCATCTGCATGTGCCCTTCTTACTCCTGGAGTCTTCACAGAGGGCAATCCAAGTTCCTCATCAAGGCTCTTTTCTGATCCGCTTGAATCTCCATCAACATCTTCAAAACCTGCACATGTTTTACTACCAACAGAAAGCTTTTGTTTACCTTTCTTGGATGTATTTGATGAATTTGCTATACTGAAATTTCCACAGAATCTTCCACTCCATGGATTTGAGTTGGAACTATTGCTTGATGATGCATCTGCTCCACTCAAAACCTGAGATTCTGCACTTGATTTTTCAACATTTTCTTTGTCATTTGGTTCAAGACTCAGTCCTTTGGCATCTGCATAGAAGCTTGACATTTCATCAAATACCACATCTCTGCTCACCTTTACCTGTCGTGTGAGTGGGTTATAACATTTATATCCCTTTTGCTCAAGGGAGTATCCAATGAAAACTTACTTTTCTGCTTTTGGATCAAGCTTCATCCTCAATTCATCTGGGACATGTACATATGCAATACAGCCAAAAACTTTCAGATGTGATAAGTTTGGCTTTTTACCTGTAAACTTCTATTCAGGTGTAACTTGATGTACAGCAGCAGTCGGAGTTCTGTTCATGATGTATACAGTAGTATGCACAACTTCTGCCCAATAATAATGAGGCATATTCTTCTCAACCATCAAGGCTCTTTCTATTTTTGCAATATGTCTATTTTTGCATTCAGCAACGCCATTTTGTTGTGGTGTGTACTTGCATGAAAACTGATGCCGAATTCCATGATTTTTTAGAAAACTGTTGAACTCATTTGACATGTATTCACCTCCTCCATCATATCTTAATGCCTAAATGTACTTCCCTGTCTGCTTTTCCACCATAGCTTTAAAATTCTGGAAGTGAGTGAACACCTCACTCTTCTCTTTCATGAAATATACCCATAGTTTGCGTATATGATCATCAATGAAAGTAACATAAAACCTACAACCACCCATAGATGTGGTCTTTGCTGGACCCCAAACATCTATATGTACTACTTCTAGTACATTCTCACTAACATGCTTGTCATGTGGAAATGATGCTCTTGATTGTTTACCAAATTGACATGATGCACATACCTTTTGCATTTCTGCAACTTTGAAATTTGGTAGTCCATGGACAATCTCCTTTGACTGCATCAATTTCAGCCTTTGCATGTTTGCATGTCCAATCCGTTTGTGCCACATCTCTATATCTGCAATAACTCTTGCACCTTTTGCAAACATGGCTACATTCATTTCAGGAATCTTCACATTTAAGGTGAACATCCTACCCACTTTGTGCAACCAATCGTCCCTCCTGCTTGTACTCTTCTACATATAATCCATCAGCATTGAACCTGACTTGTAATCCCTGGTCAACCATTTGTCCAACAGAAACCAGATTCTTTGTTATATTTTGAGCATGCAGCACATCAGCAAGATGTTTTACCTTCCCATCCTCCATAGATAATGCTATGTTTCCTGTATGCTCAATAGGATGCGATGTATCATCACCTGTTTCAACATATCCAGGAACTGGCATTTTTGGCAAACTACTAAATCATTCTGCATGACTGGTCATGTGATTTGAAGCACCTGAATCAACATACTAGACATTATCATTCGATTTTGAAATACTAGCAGACATCGTATTCATCATGTGATGTTGAACCATGAACAGCTTCTCAGAATCATCTGCACTTGTGGATGCATAGTTGTTTTACTGCCTTTTATTATTTTGATTCTTCAACCTGCAATCAGGTTCAAAGTGTCCATGTTTACCACAATTCCAAGATCCTTTACTATCATTACTTGAATCATTTCTTTGGAAATTTCTTCGACCTCTTTGGCTCCCCCTGCCTCGAAACTCTCCTCTTCCTCCTGCATGATTCTATTGTTGACCTTGGTCTTGGTTACTGTTTCCTCTTCCACTTCCAAAACCTCTGCCTCTACCTCTTCCTCTGCCAGAGTAGAATACCTGCTCAGAACTCGGCTTTCCTTGGGAGTTTGAATCCTCACCAAGATTCTTTTCTTCAATAATCAGCATGGATACAAAATCAGTAAAATTCGAAATATTTTCTCTGGTCTGTATAGATGTTCTAAACTGCTTATATGCAGCTCCTAAACCACGAAGGCACACTTCCACCTTATCATCATCATCTACATTCATGCCAATAGATGCAAGTGACTCACAAATGCTTTTGATTTTCAAGGTGTAGTCACTTACCGACATGCTCTTCTTCTCCAATGTATGCAGCTCGTTCTTGAGCTGCAATTTTTGTGCCCAAACTGTTCCAAGCCTCTTTTCGAGTCTTGGCATCCTGTATGTGCCCAATCATGCTATCCTCTTTGCTAACAGATAGCCAGTACATTACCTTTCGTGCTCCTTGATTCCATTCCTCATATGCTCTTACCTGATCTGTAGTCCAATTCCTTTCTGGTAACTATGGAGCATTTTCATTCTCTCCTTCGATGTACTTCCAGTAGCCTTTTCCCATTAGGAAATTCGTCATTCTGAATCTCCAAGCATGGAAGTTGTTCTTGTCTAGCTTATCGCTCATAAGCAGACACATTCCATCTATGTTTGTCATTTCTGCACCAATTCCCAACACTGCAAAACACTACAAACAACACTTCTGCTTGAACATTGTCGCACTATGACGTGACAGTTCGATCTCAAAAAAACATAGTTTTCGTGTATCAACAGTACATGGAATTGCTTCAAATTCTGGATCTGCAATATATGAGTGTTGACGAACACAGTGAAAGTTACAGTTTTTGGAACTGACATGGTTTTTTTGTGGGCCCCACTTTGCAGGCTCAAAATGGAGGTCGAGATGGCTCCGAAATGGAGGCCGTTTGTGAACTCGCATTTTCTCCACGCCTTGCCGCGTAGTCTTCACCTTCTCCACGAGCTCTCTATAGCCACGTTCGACCTCATACCATGTCACGAGGAAGGAGATAAGGAAGAGAGCTCACACACACACTCCCACTCTCAAGGAGAAGCACACACACAAATTCAAGCAAGGAAGAATGATGTTCTTCTTCTTCTTCTTCTTCTTCTATTACATAAAAAGGAATGTACAAGAATGACCTAAAAACAAGAATACAACTAGTGCAATATATAAAGATCAGTACATAAGGAAAAATCTAATGTTTGCGAATGAGTGAGCTAGCAAGAAACAAATGTGCCATCACTCTCGGTAGATAAATCTAATAAAGATCAATGAAGTATCCCTGACATATACTGGCGTGACCACTATACATGTCAGAGAAACAAAAAACTGGTACGTGTCATCCTGGATCATCACATGTTAAGCGTGATATCTCAACATATGTGTATGTGTATGTGTATGTGTATGTGTATGTGTATGTGTATGTGTATGTGTATGTGTATGTGTATGTGTATGTGTATGTGTGTGTATGTGTATGGTATGTGTATGTGTATGTGTATGCATATGTGTATGCATATGCATATGCATATGCATATATGTATGCGTATGTGTATGCGTATATGTATGCATATGTGTATGTGTATGTGTATGCGTATGTGTATGGGTATGTGTATGCATATGCGTATGCGTATGTGTATGTGTATGTGTATGTGTATGTGTATGTGTATGTGTATGGGTATGTGTATGTGTATGTTTATGTAAACATGTGTAAGTGTATGTGTATGTGTATGTGTATGTGTATGTGTATGTGTATGTGTAAGTGTATGTGTATGTGTATGTGTATGTGTATGTGTATGTGTATGTGTATGTGTATGTGTATGTGTATGTGTATGTGTATGTGTATGTGTATGTGTATGTGTATGTGTATGTGTATGTGTATGTGTATGTGTATGTGTATGTGTATGTGTATGTGTATGTGTATGTGTATGTGTATGTGTATGTGTATGTGTATGTGTATGTGTATGTGTATGTGTATGTGTATGTGTATGTGTATATGTGTGTATGTCTGTGTGTGCGTATGTGTATGTGTATGTGTATGTGTATGTGTATGCCTATGCGTATACATATGGGTATGCGTATACGTATGTGTAGGCGTAGGCGTATGTGTATGCGTAGGCATATGTGTATGCGTATGCGTATGCGTATGCGTATGCGTATGCGTATGCGTATGCATATGCGTATACGTATGCGTATGCGTATGAATATGCGTATGCGTATGAGTATGCGTATGAGTATGCGTATGCATATGCGTATGCGTATGCATGTGTGTGTGCGTATGTGTATGCGTGTGCGTATGTATATGCGTGTCCATATGCATATGCGTATGTGTATGCGTATGCATATGCATATGCATATGCGTATGCATATGCGCATGCATATGCGTATGCATATGCGCATGCATATGCGTATGCATGTGCATGTGCGTGTGCGTATGGGTATGTGTATGTGTATGTGTATGTGTATGTGTATGTGTATCTATATGTGTGTGTATGTGTATGGTATGGGTATGTGTATGTGTATGGGTATGCGTATGCATATGCATATGCGTATGCGCATGCGCATGCGTATGCGTATGCATATGTGCATGTGTATGCCTATGCATATGCATATGCGTATGTGCATGCACATGTGCATGTGTATGTGTATGTGTATGTGTATGTGTATGTGTATGTGTATGTGTATGTGTATGTGTATGTGTATGTGTATGTGTATGTGTATGTGTATGGGTATGAGTATGTGTATGTGTATGTGTATGGGTATGTGTATGGGTATGTCTATGTGTATGTTTATGTAAATGTGTGTATGTATATGTGTATGTGTATGTGTATGCGTATGCATATGTGTATGCGTATGTTTATGTGTATGTGTATGTGTATGTGTATGTGTATGTGTATGTGTATGTGTATGTGTATGTGTATGTGTATGTGTATGTGTATGTGTATGTGTATGTGTATGTTTATGTGTATGTGTATGTGTATGTGTATGTGTACGTGTATGTGTATGTGTACGTGTACGTGTATGTGTACGTGTACGTGTATGTGTACGTGTACGTGTATGTGTATGTGTATGTGTATGTGTATGTGTATGTGTACGTGTATGTGTATGTGTATGTGTATGTGTATGTGTATGTGTCTGTGTGTCTGTGCATGCGTATGGGTATGCATATGCATATGCGTCTGTGTATGCGTATGCATCTGCATATGCGTATGTGTATGCATCTGTGTATGCGTATGCGTATGCATATGCGTATGCGTATGCGTATGCATATGCGTATGCCTATGCGTATGCGTATGCATATGTGTATGCGTATGCGTATGCGTATGCGTATGCATATGCGTATGCGGATGCGTATGCATATGCGGATGCGTATGCGTATGCGGATGCGTATGCGTATGCGTATGCGGATGCGTATGCGGATGCGGATGTGCATGTGCATGTGGATGTGCATGTGTATGTGTATGTGCATGTGTATGTGCATGTGTATGTGCATGTGCATGTGCATGTGCATGTGCATGTGCATGTGCATGTGCATGTGCATGAGCATGTGCATGTGCATGTGCATGTGCATGTGTATGTGTATGTGTATGTGTACGTGTACGTGTACATGTACATGTAAGTGTATGTCTATGTGTATGTGCATCTGTATGTGTACGTGTCGTGTATGTGTACATGTATGTGTACGTGTACGTGTACGTGTATCTGTATGTGTATGTGTATGTGTATGTGTATGTGTATGTGTATGTGTATGTGTATGTGTATGTGTATGTGTATGTGTATGTGTATGTGTATGTGTATGTGTATGTGTATGTGTATGTGTATGTGTATGTGTATGTGTATGTGTATGTGTATGTGTATGTGTATGTGTATGTGTATGTGTATGTGTATGTGTATGTGTGTGTACATGTATGTGTATGTGTATGTGTATGTGTATGTGTATGTGTATGTGTATGTGTATGTGCATGTGTATGTGTATGTGTATGTGTATGTGTATGTGTATGTGTATGTGTATGTGTATGTGTATGTGTATATATATGTGTATGTGTATGTGTATGTGTATGTGTATGTGTATGTGTGTGTACATGTATGTGTATGTGTATGTGTATGTGTATGTGTATGTGCATGTGTATGTGTATGTGTATGTGTATGTGTATGTGTATGTCTATCTGTAGGTGTATGTGTATGTGTATGTGTATGTGTATGTGTATGTGTATGTGTATGTGTATGTGTATGTGTATGTGTATGTGTATGTGTATGTGTATGTGTATGTCTATCTGTAGGTGTATGTGTATGTGTATGTGTATGTGTATGTGTATGTGTATGTGTATGTGTATGTGTATGTGTATGTGTATGTGTATGTGTATGTGGATGTGGATATGCATGTTCATGTGGATGTGCATGTGCATGTGCATGTGTATGTGTATGTGGATGTGTATGTGGATGTGGATGTGTATGTGGATGTGTATGTGTATGTGGATGTGCATGTGTATGTGCATGTGCATGTGTATGTGTATGTGTATGTGTATGTGTATGTGAATGTGTATGTGTATGTGTATGTGTATGTGTATGTGCATGTGCATGTGCATGTGCATGTGCACGTGTACGTGTACGTGCACGTGTACGTGTACGTGTACGTGTACGTGTATGTGTACGTGTACGTGTACGTGCACGTGTACGTGTACGTGCACGTGTACGTGTACGTGCACGTGCACGTGGACGTGCAGGTGCACGTGTACGTGCACGTGTACATGCACATATGTGCATGTGCATGTCCATGTCCATGTGTATGTGTATGTGTATGTGTATGTGTATGTGTATGTGTATGTGTATGTGTATGTGTATGTGTATGTGTATGTGTATGTGTATGTGTATGTGTATGTGTATGTGTATGTGTATGTGTATGTGTATGTGTATGTGTATGTGTATGTGTATGTGTATGTGTATGTGTATGTGTATGTGTATGTGTATGTGTATGTGTATGTGTGTGTATGTGTATGTGTATGTGTATGTGTATGTGTATGTGTGTGTATGTATATGTGTATGTGTATGTGTGTGTATGTGTATGTGTGTGTATGTGTGTGTGTATGTGTATGTGTATGTGTATGTGTATGTGTGTGTACATGTATGTGTATGTGTATGTGTATGTGTATGTGTATGTGTATGTGTATGTGTATGTGTATGTGTATGTGTATGTGTATGTGTATGTGTATGTGTATGTGTATGTGTATGTGTATGTGTATGTGTATGTGTATGTGTATGTGTATGTGTATGTGTATGTGTATGTGTATGTGTATGTGTATGTGTATGTGTATGTGTATGTGTATGTGTATGTGTATGTGTATGTGTATGTGTATGTGTATGTGTATGTGTATGTGTATGTGTATGTGTATGTGTATGTGGATGTGGATATGCATGTGCATGTGGATGTGGATGTGGATGTGTATGTGGATGTGGATGTGTATGTGGATGTGCATGTGTATGTGCATGTGCATGTGTATGTGTATGTGTATGTGTATGTGTATGTGCATGTGTATGTGTATGTGTATGTGCATGTGTATGTGCATGTGCATGTGCATGTGCACGTGTACGTGTACGTGTACATGTACGTGTACGTGCACGTGCACGTGGACGTGCAGGTGCACGTGTACGTGCACGTGTACGTGCATGTGTACGTGCACATATGTGCATGTGCATGTCCATGTCCATGTGTATGTGTATGTGTATGTGTATGTGTATGTGTATGTGTATGTGTATGTGTATGTGTATGTGTATGTGTATGTGTATGTGTATGTGTATGTGTATGTGTATGTGTATGTGTATGTGTATGTGGGTGTGTATGTGTATGTATATTTGTATGTGTATGTGTATGTGTTTTTGTATGTGTATGTGTATGTGTATGTGTATGTGTATGTGTTGAGAGCTGTATGGGCACCCAAGGACTGACTAGACAAGGAAGCCAGCGGAGAGAGTCAGGGCGAGGTGAAGGATTAAGTAGACAAAGCAGTCGACGCAAATCTGGTAGATAGGCCCTTCAAATTTTTCCAAATCAACATCTTTATAATAGTGGTTCTTATCACTAACAATCATTGTACATACCATTTCCTATTTTTGTAGCTCCATTTTGTGCAAGCCAAGGAGTCCTTGAGCTTGAGGAGCCTTAGAAGTACCTACATATCAATTTTTATATTTTTTAGACTCCGTTTAAGCCCTCAAATTGGCCCTGGAACCTAATTTTTAACTAGGCCGGACACTAGGTCTTGATAGGGCCAAAACCTAGTCAAAAACTATAAATAGAGCTAGAGAGCTCGTTTTTGGGGGGGGGGCTTGTAATTGATATGAACTTGTAAGAGCTTTTTGAAAGTAATCTAAGAACTCCATTGCTTCTCACTCTTTGTCTTGCTGTGTGTGCGCGTGTGTGTGTATGTGTGTGCATGTTAGTGTGCCTCTCACTCACGCACTTGTGCCTTCACTTGCTCAAGGTCATCATACCATCCTGATGTCTTCCCGGATTGGCATTAAAGGAGGTGCTACTCATCACTGAGCTACACCAAATTTTGGCACCGTTGCCGGGGATCGAGCTTTGAGGACGAGCGTGTGATGGTAAGACGTAGAGTTGTGATGTTGGCGTTGTAGGTAATTTCTTTACTTTATTTTACTTTTCTCATCCTTACTTCATCATCATCATCACCATTATCATCCCCATCATCTTCCACCTCCATCTCCATCATCGCAAAAATTTCAGTTTTTTGACTATATCTCCTTCCCCCTTTCATTTCCCTCATTTCAAGTGTGAGAGAAAGCAATCTTGTGTGCACTGTTTTTGCATGTTTTTGAGTTTGCTTGCAGGTATTGGCCATCCCATCATCTCCAGCACATCGCGCAGGTACGGAAATGTGCAGAACTGTCTCTGTGTCGCAAGCTTCTGTCCATCGCGATTGATAGAAAATTTCATCTATTGGTAAAATTAAGTGCACCACAGTAGACTAGAGACCTTGCACATCACAAATCCACAAAAATTTTTGGAAAATTTGCATTTTTTCAGTCCATCGCGATTGATAGCATCAATCGCGATTGACACTGTCCATCGCGACGGACAGCCAGTCCATCGTGATTGACAGACCCCGACGGACACGTATCCATCGCGACGGACACCCCTGTCCATCGCGACCGACAGAAAAATCGCGATTGACACCAGTCCATCGCGATTGACACCAGTCCATTGCGATTGACACCAGTCCATCGCGATTGACAGCCCAGTCGATCGCGATTGACAGCCAATTTCGGCCAATTTTTTAGGGTTTTTTAATTTGAAGATTTTGGCTAATTTTGGACAGGGATCATGGACTCTAGAGCACATAAGGAGGCTATAGGCAAATAACCCGAGGAAAACCTGTTGCCCTGTTGGCCTGTTTGAACCCTGTTTTAATCCCTGAAGCCTGAATTGACATAACTTTCTCATACGAAATCCGTTTGTTGTGATTATTAGATAGGGTTTTTTGAAGTCGACCATACCCTGAGGTAGGAAAACTGAGGGATCCTTGGGATTGTTTTCCATAAAAGCAAAGGATAATTTGGTCTGTGAGTTACATGCATGAAAGTGGTCTATTGTGTCATTTGAATCTAAGTCTTGAGCTAACCGTGGGACTTTTACAGGTCCAGCAAGAGCACTTGAGGGCATTCTAAGCAAGAGTAAGTGCAAGCTTGGGAACACGCGTCCTGGGCACACCAGGGCAACAACACAAAGAAGGAAACTCAAGGTTGGAAAATCCTCAACACCCTCTATCAATTCCTAGCTTAGGCTAAGAATGACTAGTGCTAGGAGTAAGTCAGGGCAACGATAGGCATCAATCAAGTTGAAGACTACCTATGCACTCAAGTTCAAGATTAAACATAATTTCTTCGTGATGCGATAACCTTAAAGGAAAGAATCTAATGTGGAACGATCAACTTACAGTGCAAAAATTAACTCAAATATTCCTGACGACGTGATTTCTGACAAGAGCATAAACACGATAATCGACTAAAAAAGAATCAAGTGACTGATACAAAAGAACTCAGCAACGAGGTTGTACTTGGGCAAATTTGGGCTATTCAATTAGGCTTATGAACCTTAGATCAGGGTGACATCTAGGGAGAGATAGACAAAGTCTTAGGTCTTCAGAGGCTAGTGTCAACCACACTGCTAGGTCTTGGGCCCAGCAGTTAAGCCACCACTCATACTACCCTAGCTCTGAGACCAGTGAATCAGAGATGTCTCAAGGCATGGACCGACCTACGGGAAGTTCAGGAGTGCCATACTTGCACAGGGTAGAAGGCCCATACAAGATGCAGCTGGAATACCTTAGGACCAACCGATTAGGTGCTAGCATCTATGAGGACGGTCTAGGAAGATCCATGGTCCAGATTAAAAACCCTGACCAATCCATAGGACTAGAACACTCGGCTATCAAGTTTGAAAACGGAGCATACTTGGACAAAGAAGGAACCATATACGTGGTCACTAGTCACCCGGAGAGGACAGATGAATTTGGGAATGTGATCACTGAGACGGACATAGATGACCTAGAACAAGGGAACGTAGGAGGGGAGCCCAGGACCCCTCGAGGGAAATCTGTTCTTACTAGAATCCTCAATCCCGAGTGGGTTCCCCAGGACAACAAGAGCATAGATCTGCTTCTGAACCGAGAGACTGACGAAGCCTTTTGGAGGTATAAATCTGCTCGGCCAATTGATATAGGAACAATCATGATCTATGAGTTTAAAGATCCAGATAGCCCAGGCAGAGTGACCTGTCGAGATCACGCTTCAGAAAGGATCTTTGTGGTTACAGAACATGATAGGCATGCTTATACTTGGAAGGGTGAATTCGTTTTCCCCCAACCAAGATCGAACGTGTCCTATGGCCACCTGGGAGCGGGAACGTCCCATGCTCATGGAGTTCAAGGAGACATAAAGAGAGACAGACCTGAGGTAAGCTTCACCAATTCCTTGGGAAGAGGAAGAACGAGAACGGAAACAAATAGAGTGGAACCTGAGGGACATAGAGCCCTAGGGAACCGAAGAAATGCGGATGAATTCCCTTTACCACGACCAAGAGAGCACACAAGGACCCTGAGACCGACCCAACTAGTTAAGTCCATGAAAAACTACTTCGATGGCACTGGAGATCCCTACGATCATGTGGCTGAGTTTAGGCAAGTCTTAAGAGCTGAACAAGTGGAGGATCTATTCACGCAGTACAATGCCTTTGGTCTAACCCTTAGGAACACAGCCCTTACGTGGTTTCAACCATTGAATGAGAGACAATTCAGGAGTATAGACCAACTCCTAGAGGCTTTCATTATTGAATTCTCTAAGAGTGGCATAAGACATAATACCTCCTCGCTGATTCACAGCTTCAAGCAAACCCCTCAAGAAACCGTGAGACTTGCAGGAAGAAGATTTAGGCAATACTTAGAAAGATGCCCTGTTTCGGAGCTACCCACACCAGCTAAGCAAGTGGCTTTATTCTTGGATGGATTGCTAAGTACCAAATTGAGATCTTATGTGTACTTGAAGGACCCTAGGACCATAGAAGAGTGTGTACGCATGTGCATTGACATCGAGGATAACCTAGGGGAGGAGTTAGAGCTTTCCAAAATATACAAAGATTCAGATAGTGCCTCTAGCCTCTCTTCCACGCAATCCACATCAATTGAGGAACTCGCTGAGAAAGTGGCACAAAAACTAGGTGTCTCTAGCAAACAAATCCCAAGGTTTGCCCCTGTGAAAAGATGCTATACTTGTGGTGGCGACCACATGGCGAATGTATGTCCCATTATGGCTCAACCCCAAGTAAATCCTAGTAGCCAGTACTGCACCATAGAACGGAGCTACACCAATCACACCGTGCAAGATTGCCCCTACAATAAGCAAACCGTTAGGCAGACGTACCCACAACCATACCCTCAACAAGGAAGATACCAGAACCAGTACCCACCTCAGCAGTATGCGAGGCCTCAACAAACCTACCAACCCTACCAAAACCAACAAAGGCCTCAACCTGTGCTAGCACAACAACCCCCTGCTCCAGCTAATGTGATTCCGGTAAAGTATGCTACTGCAGAAGAAAACCTGAATAGAGCTATAGTCCCTGTAACACCAGTGCTTTCAGAAAGTGATCCCAGTGACCATAGTTTCGATTCTACACATGTTGATAGCCCCCAGGCCTACTACATGCAGTCTCCTGAACATGGTGAGTCCTACTATAGTGAAGAGCCAAATGAACCTAGTTGGGAGTCAGATTACACAAACGTCATGTACGCAAACCCCAACCCTAGACCTCAACCTAGGCAAGTAAGACCTCCATTCCCTAGAGGACCATGCTACAGATGTCAAGGAGATCATCTCATTCGTGATTGTCCCGTGCCTCCACCTACACAACCCCAGTCAGTGACGATCCAAGGTTTTTGCCAAGAGTGTGGAAAGGAGCATCTCCTACGAGATTGCCCAAAGAACCCTAATAACATGCCTAAAATCACTCCTATCAATGTTGTTGGGTTAGTTGTAGACTCCACAGGGAGTGTGACTTCCACTGCACCTGTGCAAGTGATCACAAGAGCCCAAGCACTATAGCAAAACCAAGGTGTTGGTCAGGAAAAGAGCCCCGAGGTGAGTGAAACAGAGAGCATAACCAAAAAGAGGACTAGAGCCTGGAAGGATAGTCGTGAAAGAATGAAAAGGCAATGGGCAAAAAAGATGAGCGAACTTGAAGAAAGCTTGAGAGAAACCAAAGCAAAGATAAGTGAACTCGCATCTCAAAACCACTCTCACACCACCCCTCCACCACCTCTCCCTTTACCCGCCAATCCATCTTCTCGCATTCCCCAACCTTTCAATACACCACCCTTAACCCACCCACCACCCAGAGTAGGATCTGTCCTAGCCGATCCCACTCCCGAGGACCTAAACATGATGCTTAGAGCATATCAGGCCAGAATCCAAGAAGGGCCAAACGTAACTGATCATGAAAAGTGTTACCCTAGAGCAGAACTAGAGCTAGAACGAACCAAAATTTGTGCTAAGATGGTGGAATTGGCTCAGACTATGTTTGAAGCCAGTCGCCTCTTTAACATCTCTAGTTCAGCTAAGACGCAGTTACACTTTGATGGATTGCTAGAACGAATAGAGAGGCTAATTGCACAATCAGAAAAGGAACCCGCCTCTCAAAATAAAGGCAAGGTAAGTGAGAACGTGAGCCTACCTCCCTAGGAAGCCTACGTGCCTAATTCTACGGAGCCAAACACATCATCTTCTATGAATCGGTTCACACCAGAATTCCTACGAGAGATTCAAGAAGACAAATGGGCTAAAGAAAGTGAAGTCCCTCCTCCCATTGAACTTGTGGATGATGCACGATCAATTCCCACAGGACATCCCATCCATTTATGAGGAGCATGAGATCACCCACTCTCAAGAGAGATTAGACTTTGAGTCTAATTCTCTACAAGAATTACCACATTTCACAAGCCCATGGGAAACCAAGTCTACTTGTCTGAGAGCGCCCACAGTCATGATAAGAAATGAAGATTCTATCATACCTAGGAACACAGAGGTAGTGAAAAACACTAAAGTACAATGTAACCTCACCTTAGAAGAGCTACTCAAAGTAAGGCCAGAACTATGGAAACATGTAGCCAAACAAGTACCAGAGATAGCAAAACCTCGTTCCCAGGTAGGATCCCAGAGAACAGTTCCAGAAATACCATTGGACAAGATAGGAGACATGAGTGAGGGCGAAGAGGGAAACACATATCTTCCTATCACCCATCAAGGATACACCACCAAGGCCATTCTAGACTCAGGCGCAGGTGTTGCAATTGCTACCGCTTCCCTATGGCAACGTTGGGGCAAGCCAGCACTCAGGCCCACGAGGATGAAATTGCAAATGGCCGATGGTCACATAGAGAGACCCTTAGGGCTGTTAGAAGGAATCACTCTCACCACATGTGGTGTAGAGTTTGAGCATACATTTGCTATATGTGATTTTAGCAAAAATCATGCATACGAGATGATTTTGGGAAGACCCTTTATGCGACAGTTGCAAGTGGTACAGGATTGGGGAACCAATTCTTTGTACCTGCAACACTTAGGTGTTACGACCAAAGTGAATCTCAAAGATTATTCTCATAGAGATGTCCCTTCTATCCAATGGAATCCCATCCATAGAGCCAAAGATGATACGGAATCTGTGCATTCCATAGGATCAGGATCCTCATGGATGCATGAAGACACCCACTTATGGATGTGCAAAGTGGCAGTAGAAGAGGAGAAAAGAGAAAAGGCCAGAGAAATAGGTGCAAACGAAACACATAGACCCATTCAAGACCTAGCCTATGCACCTATAGTATTTCCTGATGAGGAATTTGAACCCCATGGCTGGGCAGAAATCTTAGCAACAATGGATGTAGCCATCAATGAGGAACAATGGACACCCCACTGTGATGAGGATGGCTATGACATTTCAGTCTTCTCCATAGAGCCAATCATGGGAGAGGCAGTGTTAGAAGAGTGTGAATCTAGCCCTGATGCATTTGAGGATGCAAGTGACTCCGATCTAGAGTCAATCATTATGGACCCACCTTTTGCATCAGATGAAGAATACTTCTATGAAGTAGAATTTCAACCCCAGAGGCACAGAGAGCTTACAAATGATGTAAGGCTAGCCACGCATGTAACTCCTAAGGAAGAAGGAAAGAAAAGAAAGAAGAGAGAAGTCACACAAGCAGAGGAAGAATCTTTGTTTGAGGTCTCGGAAAATTTTAAGAAGTATGAGATAGATGACAGGAGAGTCATGATCAGAATGCCTAAACGAGAGGCACAATCAGGGGAGGCCTATGATAACAAAGAAACCACCAAGAAAATAGTGGTAGCTGTGGAAGAAGGAGAAGAGAGATGAACGTACATAGGCCATGACCTGACAGAAGAGGAAGAACAAGAGCTAATAGCCTTGCTAAGAGAATACAGAGATGTTTTCACTTGGAGTTACAAGGATTTGAAAGGTGTTGACCCAGATATATGCTCACACACAATTCCCATGACCTCAGACGCCAAACCCTCTAAGCAGAAGCCATACACATACAATGATAATTATGCGGCTAAGATCAAAGAGGAGATAGATAGACTCGTAGAAGCTGGATTCATCTATGAAATTGAGCACACTGAGTGGGTATACCCCATTGTAGTGGTGCCCAAGAAAAATGGGAAGTTGCGTGTATGCATTAACTTGAAGAAGGTCAATGCAGCCACAATTCGAGATAACTATCCGCTTCCTATCACAGAACATCTCTTAGAAAGAGTAGCAGGCAAGGAAGTGTACATCTTCCTTGATGGATTTTCGGGCTACAATCAAGTAGCCATAGCTCCAGAAGATCAGCATAAGACGGCTTTTGCCATTGAATGGAACATTTTTGCCTTTAGAGTAATGCCATTTGGGCTTACCAATGCACCAGCAACCTTCCAGAGGCTAATGTGCCATGTATTTAAAGAGTTCCTGAGGAAGAACTTAGAAGTCTATGTTGATGATCTTTGTGCTCATTCCAACATTAGACAAACCCATATTCCTGAACTCAGACAAATCTTTGACAAATGTAGAGAATATCAAGTCTGCCTAAACCCAGAAAAGTGCGTTTTTATGGTCAGGAAAGGCAAGATTCTAGGGCACATAGTGTCAAAGAATGGCATATCCACTGATGAAGAAAAAGTGAGAGCTATAGTCGAGTTACCTAGGCCTAAGAATGTCAAGGAAGTACAAGCTTTCATGGGGCATTGTGGTTATTACCGACGGTTCATTCACATGTATGTTGTCATTGCAAAGCCCATGTATGGACTTCTGACTAACTTTGAGTGGACTGATGAATGTGAGAATTCCTTCAATGAGCTCAAACGGCGATTATGTTCAGCACCAATCTTAACCACACTAGATTGGAATAAGCCTTTCCATGTTCATGTGGATGCATCCAATTATGCTATTGGGTGTGTACTCGCGCAACCTACTGGTGAAGGTAATATGGATCTTCCAATTGCCTATGCTAGTAGACAATTGAATGCAGCTGAACGAAATTATACAACCACCGAACGAGAAGGATTAGGCATGGTATATGCAGTTAAAAAGTTTAGACATTATTTTCTTGCAAATAAGTTTAAATTTTTTACTGACCATCAGGCACTGCTATATCTCGTGAACAAGCCATGCAATACAGGTAGATTCGTAAGATGGTTTCTCTTACTAATGGAATAGGACTTCGAGGTTGTGGTAAGGAAAGGTAGGACTCACTTGAGAGCAGACCATCTCTCTAGGCTCACATCTGGAGAAGCCCCACAAGGAGTGTCAGATGACCTTCCTGATGCTTACTTGTTTAATTTAGAAGTGGTTCCGCAGTAGGCTAAGTCATTAGTGCTAGTATTGACATACGGGCCTAACCACCCAGTAGTAAACACACAGGATAGAGAGGTAGTAAAAGCTCAAAAGTATCACATCATGGCAGGTAGTATGTACAAGCACACAGATCAAGGGATCTTGGCTTGTTGTGTGGAAGAGGATGAGTACGCTAAATGGTTGCAATTAGCACATGTAGGTGCATTAGAGCAACACTACTCAAAACAACGAACCCTACAGACACTAAGGAGACTCGGAGTGCATTGGCCAACTATGGAAGCTGATGTCCAAAAGTTGTGCAAGGAATGCCCAATCTGTTGCACTAAACCACCTGTGGAACATGCCACTCTTTATCAAGTGTCCATAGTGCCAGATTGGAGTGAACCACTAGTATCCTTCCTGAGGACAAAAACATTCCCTCCAGACATGACTCTGGTTAGGAAAAGAAGTCTAGAACAAGAAGCCCTAGAGTACTCACTCATTGGTGATAATCTCTACAAGCATGGTAAGGATGGTTACCTGAGACTATGTGTCCATGAAAGTGAATATCTCAAGATCTTGGAAACTGCTCACCAAGGTGTAGCAGGAGGACACTTTGGACCAGATCGAGTGATCAAGGCAATACTATTTGCGGGCTTCTGGTGGCCGACCCTTCACATGGATGCACATACCTATGTGAAACGGTGTGATGTCTGTCAGCGAACTCAGTATCCTATACGCAAAGACGAGATGCCACTGAAACCTATGATGGGTGGACGTGCATTCTCTAAGTGGGGAATAGACTTCGTAGGTCCTATTAATCCCCCAGCTAAGAGTTCCCATGCTGAATATATCATTGTTGCCACGGACTATCTAACCAAGTGGGTAGAGGTAAAAGCCACAACGAAGAACGATGCTCAAACAACAGCTAAGTTTTTATTTGAGAATCTGTTCACTAGATACGGGCTACCTATAGAGCTAGTTAGTGATAGAGGCACTCACTTCTTGAATGAAGTTATTGAAAATCTACTCCAAGAATTCTTGGTAGTACATAAGAAGTCTGCCCCCTATCACCCTCAAGCAAATGGCCAGGCTGAGAGCACCAATAAGATCTTATGCAATGTACTGATGAAATTAGTGAACAATAAACGCTCTGATTGGGACAAACAGCTACACCATGCTGTTTGGGCATATCGAGTGGCCTACAAAACGGTACTCCAAGCCACCCCCTTTCAGATGGTATTTGGCCAAAATGCAGTGCTACCGTTGGATTTCTTAATACCTACATTGAAAGTAGCACAGGAGCATGAATGGACAGGTCATGAACTCTCCTCTAAGATCTTTGACCTAGAACGATTAGGAGAAACAAGACTGAGGGCGGCTGCAAGGATATATGCAGCTAAGAAACGACAGAAGGCATACTTTGATGCCCACGTCAAGGATAAAGGTTTGAAGGCAGGCGACCTAGTACTAGTCTACACTTTGAAACAACACGCGAGAAAACTAGAGAAAAGAGGCTACGGACCCATGATCATTAATAGGATCTCAACCAGTGGAGCAGTTCAACTCGCTACCCTCGAAGGTGATGTTCTTCCTAGCTATATAAGCGGGTGCAGAGTCAAGTTATATCAGGAACCTCTGATGGAAGAGATGCTATGTCGACTCAACATTGCTAAGAAACGCAAAGAAGAAGAAAAACGAATTCGAGAAGAAGCTCAAGCAGAAGCTTTAGAGCGCATACGGAGAATGAAATTAAGAAGACAAGGCAGGGAGCAACCTGTGCCAAATGCATATGCAGATCGAGGATATCACGTGGCTATGTGTGAAGTTTCAGGTGTCAGCTCTCATAGGATAATTGATCGACGTCCTTTTATAACCTTAGATATAGGACAAGGAAAGGGTGCAAGGACTATAAGAGCCTTGATTGACTCAGGTGAAGCCACTAGTGCTATTAAATTGTCTTACTCTCAAGAGTTGAAATTAACTGTTAATCCTATAGAAGCATATCTCATAGGATTGGGAGGTGTGGAAACCCCTTGCATGGGCAAGGTGGAACTTCCCCTCTATATTCAAGACGAAGTAATGACAGTCAAAGTACTAGTGTGTCAAGATGAGGACCTCACTGAGCCTCTTGTCTTGGGTCAGGACTGGATCTATGATCATGCTGTCAACCTAAACCTAAGAAGTGGACTTCTTCAGGTATGGGTAAATCATAGTCGAATTATAGTTGAATTGGAAAATGAGGCACTCAAGGAACTAGGTAAGACACGAACTCCTAGTCCTTCCAGGGGTGCACATGAAGCTGATAATGCTATTCTTGTCCAAAAATGTATGATGCAGAAAGAGGATTGTCTCAACAACGGAGTCAAGGATAAGACGGTACTCCCTTCTTTTCCAAAGGCCAGAAGGATGCAGCAGCCAACGACAGATCAAATACAGAAGAAGCAGAACACTACCTATACTAGAGGCCAAAAAAAGGAGCAAAGCAGATTGTTTCAGTCGATGAAACAAGTATGGAGGCGAAAAGGCGAACACCCTATTCCGACCAGGCCAACACCACGGCCAAAACCTCTTATTAGTAATCAACAACACAACACTAATAAGAAGTCCTTCATAAATTCTTTTGCGAAAGTGAAGTCTATTTGGGTACCCAAGAAGTCAATGAAGGCCAGCCCACAATCACGACAAATCTGGGTGCCTAAGGCTTGCTTGCGGGCTCAAATAGCTACACCAAGGCCAAACCTTGTACAACATGTTTCACTCACGCGAACATCTGAGGCCCAGTCTTACACATCACGCACTAACACGTATTCTTCCATGAGCACAAGTAGAATCACTTGTAAATGGGTCCCTAAAAAGCCCCATTTTTCAAGTAAATACCCTATCACACTCTCCAGAGCCTCCACAAAGTCAAAATCAAAACCTATCCATTGCATTTGGCAACCTAAAACTTGTAATAAACCCCCGGACCCCAATTGTAAATCCATGTCCACCTACTAACTACTTCACTCTCACACCACATCATTCCGCTTAGCTCTTAGGTCTACCCAATTCCTAACTACACACGCAAGCACCGAGCACTTACTAACCCCCTAACCTCTCGCGAACCTCATGTTAATGTTGTAACAGGGGACACAGTGTCATTTTTGTGTCCATTGCAATGTTAACATTTATTCATATATTCTCACAAAACCAGCTACGAAGTTTTCAACATGGCTGAGGCAGCAGGAACTAGCTCTCAAACAGAAACGAGCCAACAAGTGGTGGACTTAGACAGTTTACCCTTTTTGCCTGAGACAAATGAAAGACCAGAAGAATTGCAGGCCATCAAAATCATACCTATAGCGGACCCTCCCAGTGGCCATACCATGCCCGTAGGAAAAACTTCCCACTGGTTTAGTGAAGTGGCAGGACCCTTGGGAGAGGGAACGTACCTATGGGAATCAGAGTTGGACTTCAATGGGAAGCAAGGTAAATACCATTTCTTTACAAGAGAATTCGAGAAGTTACAAAATGCAGAAGGTCTACGTTCGATATGGGAGAAGGCAGGATTGGATGCATATTTCAGTGCACGGCTCCCAAAGCCTGACTTCATGCGATGCTACTATCTCATCAACACCTTGACTCCAAACAAGAACCCAAAAGGTGCAAGCTCATTTGTGATTCCATCTCTGACAAAGGGGAATGAGCTCAAGAGGTTCAGGCTATCAAACAACTTGGTGAGAGAGGCCCTAGATATGCGCGGAATGCATATTCCTACAGAGAAGGAAACCCTAGTGCCGGATTACATGAAGAATCGAAGCCTCACCAAACTCAAGGACATGGTGTCCATGACGCCTAATATTGCAATACACCTTCGCATGTGCATGCAGCACTCTGCTTTTCCTGCACAAGATAGATTCACCATGCCGCCCAAAAAGATTTGGTTTAGTTTGTATCTGGCAGAGACACAGAGCCTCACCATCAACTTACCCCACTGGATAATTGATCAGATACACCTGGCTCACAAACGATGGCCGCGGAAATAGGTTTTATATGGATGTTGTGCTCTGACGAGAATAATTTATAGGTGTTTGGCTTATGACATCCCTATTCAACGGGCCCTAATGTGGAATCGTGTAGAGCAGTTTAGAGGCAGGACATCCACTGGACCCCCTTCTAAGAAGATGAGAGGCACTGTCCAAGTCCCATGTGCTCAACCACGTGGAGCCACCCTAACACCAGACGTCACCCCTCCACCCCGAAGAGTCCGACCATTCACACTCCGACTTCCAAGATGCAACACTGATGGTCCTAACTTGATATTCCCTCCCATCCCAACCGATCTTGAATTTCCCAGTGGTGCACCTTTGGAAGAACTCACGAATGAAGACTTTGAACAATTATTACAAGATGTAGAGCTGGAGGCAGAAGAGGCACAACAAGTGGAGAATGTGCAAACGCAGGCAACAACCTCCCAAGTACCTGTCACCACAGTTGAAGTGGATGAAGAGGATGATGAAGATGAAGAACAGGAGGAAGATGAGGAGGATTATGATCAAGAGCATCATGATGAGCAACAAGAAGTGCCAGAACTTGTAGGTGCACCTGCATATACAGCTCAACTACAAAGGTTATACGACACAATCAAAGTAGTACAAGAAAGGCATCAACTCTCTCTTGTATCAGGTCAAGCTTTAATGCAAGAAATGCTATCAGATGATGGGGTGGATCAACATTTCATTGACACCCTCAAATTAGTGTCAGAATCTTTAGGAGTTCCAGAGGCTGTCCACACAGCAGTCCGCCAGTCCGTGAGGTATGACAAACGCAGAGTTGACACATGACCACGCGTAGGTAAGACTATCAGGATACCCGTCACAGAACAAGAAGTACCCATTGAAACCACAGCTACCCCCACCACCACCATTGACCTCTCTGCTGAAACCTTCATTCAGACATCACCCATCTCACCCCAGCATCCCCCATCACCACCTTCTCCACCCCCACCACCACCTCCTACCATGGAAGAAACGACAGTTATCACCTCTACCTTCACTTATAACCCATCCTCATTCACATCATTCTCATTTCGAGAACCCACCTCACAAGACACCCTCTTCTCTTTCATCACCAATCCCTTGTACACTTCAACCCTTCTATCCTCCGAACCCATAACTGGCCATCCCATAATTCTAAGTGCGGTTGGAAACCCGGCACCCACAGAAGGCACCCTATGTTTCCCAGCCTATCCCCCAATACGGGTACCTCCATTCCATGACCCTCACTTCCCATCTGGCCCCTACACCTCTTTCAACCTGACCTCACCACCCCAATACCCGTCCTTTGTGGAGCAGTTCATCCGCTCTCCAATGTTTCAGAGGCACATTTCCCCGATGTTCGCAACGACATCAATTTACACGAACACCACACTCACTTCACCTACCATACCCACCTACATGGTAGCCCCTGTACACACCACTCTATCTGACCCAATGGATATTTCACCCACCACAGCACCTCTCCCCACAATTCCACCCTCTTCCCCTCCACTACCCCCCACCTCACCACTCACCACATCATTGGCACACACAGCATTCACTACCCCCCTCCCCAATCCCACCTCCCCTGCATTTCAAACTTTCCCCCTTGCATCTCATAATGTAAATAGCACGTTCAATACATTAGTTCAGTGTGCACATCAACTACAACAAGAATACCATCAATTGGAAGAACGCACTGCTGCCCTCCAGGCAGAATCTCAGCGTCTGCAAGCTAGAGTCAACACTCTTGAAGCTGATTACCAAACGCTCCTAACCGATCATACCACCTTATAGCAGGCTCACTCCGAATTGGAATCAAAGACATCGATAGTAGATGATCAAGCAGTCAAGGAACTAGAAACAGTGCTCCAAGCGCAAATGATATCTAATGCTACACTCAGACGCAACCTTGGGCTATTAAGGAAGCATATGGCAGAAGCACTAGAAGAGAACAAGAGGCTTCAACAACAAAACCAAGACAACTTTGAAGCGGCTATGGAAGGAACTGCAGGAGCAACCATTAGCCCTACCAAGTATAGAGCAGTCCCATCGAAAGACATTCGTATCTTACTTGATGAGCATGCAAATTTCTTGGAGTCATATGAAAAGTTAGAGACTGAATGTGCAGACCTAAAGAAACAAATAGACAGTGCCCCCACAGCTCAACAGGAGCCGATAATCTTGCAACATTCTACAGAAGAAGTAGAGACCCTCCGAAAACAGGTGGCAGAACTCCAAGCACGCCTCTTACCATATGAAAGGCCACCCTCGCCCAATGAAGAACCAGAACCTGAAACAGTAGTGGAAATCCCCGTCGATGACAGCTATGAAGAGTCGTACGAGCCAATGCCAACACCCGGTGGTCGGACTACAGAGGAAGGACATGACACTTTAGAAATTCAAGTTCCAGATTGGGTCAAAAGGGTCGAGAAAGTGGGTAAGACACATGATGATCGCGTTGCCGTGCAAATGCAATCTCTCACAAATCTGGAAGAAACTGTCCTTCGGTCTTCTTACTTTCAGAACCTATCCCACCAACGGTTAATCACAACATCAGAGTCGCAATACATGCCTTATTTTGTCTTGCTACATGATTATATTGCAGAAGTTAAAAGACATACAAGGAAGGAGCCCACATTTGCCACTCAATTTGAGCCAGAGGACTTACCGACAGATGCGCGTGCTGGCTTGATCTTCCAGCCTAATTGGCGTGCACATCTACTAACCGATTACCCTGAGATGATGAGCACCTGGGCAACCATGCCACTCTATATCAAGTATAATCCATGTTATTGCCCAATGGTACGTCGCAGATCATGGCAAGCATTTGCGATCAAGGTACGCAACAATAAAGAATGCTCGGCTTGGGTTAACTATCCATATTTTGCTCCACCTCGAGGGACCCCAACCGTAGCCTACATGATATCAACAATTCGACACTGGTCTACACGTCTGAATAATGTACCCGACATAGCAGCAAAAATGTGTATGAAAATATTCGAGCTCATGACCATTGTCTTCAAAACTTTCGGATGGTACAAGCTCCATACATCTCTGCCCCTGGATTCTCTCAAGGTAAGAAGGATTTAGTCTACGACATGAGCCAGACTCCCTCAGTCACTATAATCTTTGCCTGGCATGCACGAATAAAGTACTTACCTGCATGCTTCAAGCAGACATTTGAGGAAATTTTCTCTATAGG
>CM035412.1:65094288-65164288 GCA_020310875.1 Ceratopteris richardii
TGCATGAACTTAGTAATGAAAGTGGGATTCTTATCCCTTACAAGATTTTGGGAACTCTTGATTCACTTGAATTCAATTTGGAGAACTTGAAGCAAACATCTCACTTAGATGTTTGTACAATGGTTTACTTTAATCCAACAGGTACTTGATTTCTGGGCCCAACTTGAGGACTACTCGGTCCTAATAGGCTTAAAAATCTTATGTAACTGTAGGAGAAAGTTTTACTATTTCGGTGGAGTCAACCATACCAGCTTGACTAATATAAATTCAAAATGAAAATTGTCCAACTTAGGACACTTTTCTCAAAGACCTTAACTAAACGTTCTTGGGAATTGTCAATCTGATCTTCTAGAATATACTAGACTCTAAAAAATTATTTATGCTATAACTTGAAGCAAAAATTAAATGAATAAGCTAATCCTGAACTTTTCATCTTTCAAAGTTTGAAAAGGTGCTTGAACGGAACATCTGTCTAGGATGTTTAATTTAGTTATCTAGTTCCAATCAACTCACCCAAGACTTTTGCAAAAGAAATCCGATACTTTATCTGAGTCAATTCCAAAAGATTTGGAAAGAAGAAAGAAATAACTAAAACTGTGTTCAACCAATTCATTCTTCGAAGACACGTAAACTCGCTATGAGTCAAGTACTTGATGACTCATGACTTTAACTTGTGAACGATCTATTTCAATAGAGATTTGAAGCATTTTCTTTATTTTTTAAGAGAAATAAGCTGGATTCTCAAAAAGATGCAAAGAATATCAAAAACATCATTGAACCACAGGATACTAGTGTGGCAACTACCTGTGTCGACTCACTAAGGTTCTGTTGATGAGTTTTTGACTCAAACAATGTTTCACTTGAGACTAAGTTCAAATCACATTCAGTCTTTCCGACTCCTTATCCTGAATGCAATTCTTGTGCATTACTTTGAGTCAAAAGAGTGAATTTACCAAGTTATACTAGAAACTTGATACTTGACTTAGTCAATCCAATCCTTAATTGAAAAGATCAACTGAAAATCAAAGTCCAACTTTTTCAGAAATTTATCAAATATTTCTTATCAATAACACTTAAGCTTGAAGTGTTCTTAGAAGATCTTGGAAGTTACTTACTTCATATCTTCAGTTTCTTTATCTTGAAGTTATCTTGAAGTATCTTAGGATACTTATTTTATCCTTATTGAATTAAAACTTATTTTTTAATTCCCTTGAAGGTCAAATCTAACTTCAAAATCCATTCTTAGACTAGAAGATAATTATCATCCACGGTCCGATGTCCCATACCATCTTTCCTACATCAATCTGAGTATAAAATCTGATGTCCCATACCACCCTATTTTATATTCACATTAATGTTTGCATGACATTTATCCTAACGTCTAAACAATTTTTCTTTGCTAGGGTTTTCAAATAAAAACCAATTAGAATTCCAAGTACTTGAATTTTTCTCAAATTCAAGTTCAATTGGTTTATCCTTGACCAATTTGTAGTGACAAGAGCTTTTGACTTCTTGTCTTTAGATTCCTTTCTTTACTAATGCTTTAGGTACCTACCCCGGTCGGGATTTTTACAAGAATCTCTCTACTGCCTTAAGTCTAAGCATCCGCTCATGCTTTCTGGATTTGTACCAAAATCCTTTTAAGGATAGGAAAACATTATGTTTTACCTTCCACAGACTTAATTACCATTTTCACAGTTGCAGACTACATACTTGGAATATTTACGCTGTTCAAACTTGGAACAACTAACTATTTTGATTGCAAATACTTGGGCAAACTTCACAATAGTTCGAATCACAATTATCTTGGACAACCATAGTCAAGATTGATCAAGTCTTGTTGATCATGCAATAATAATAAAGACTTTGTATTTATCATTAAGATCTCTTGAACTTTTCTAAGATTTTTTGGCTTACCTGCAGGATTTTAGAGATCTTTTCCTAACTTAAGTCCAAGCATACACTGATGCGTTTCAGATTCCACAGCTAAGAATCTTTGATATACCTCTAGGTTATATCACTATTTGGACTTGAGTACCAATACTTGAGGTTTGAAATTGCTAGGGAACTACTTACTGATTAAAAAGTTTGAAGAACTTCATTCTTAATACTTGGAAGAATGTTATTCTTCAAAGACTTGAGATTCCTTCTAGGGAACCAAATATCTTGAGCAAATGTTTCGTCTTGGAATCTTTTGCAATGTTGGAAGGATATTTGTAAAGTTCATGGATTGGAGATCCATTTCTTGGAACTTTTATTCCTAAATGAAAAGTTCACACTTGGTTACTTAGCTAGTTACATCATTTACCAGAGATGCAACTTTAGAACCAAGCATTCTCTTATTGATGTCAAAGATCAATTGATGTTGACATTCAACCTTTGATTTCCATCAAATGAAAACTTATAAAAGCTTTCATAATTTTCTTGGCACCTGTATTAGAAGATCGTCAAGTTCTAGGTCCTATCATATAGTATGAATTTATGTGTATTTTGGGAAGAGTTCATGAATCAATGAAGATCCTCTACTTGGAATGTCTACCTTCCCAAAAATAAATTCATCTTGAACATGGTAGGAGAATGATCTCCCATGAAATAGAAGGCTTGACTATTTCATTTTAGTGCTCCTCTTTTAGGAAATATCTCAATTTCTAAAAGTCACTTACAGAGGTTTCATCGTGAGATACGAATCTTGAAACCACAAAGAAACTTTTTAAAACTTTCGATATCTTCTAAATAGAAGAATTCTCAAGGAACTTGGAAACATAATTGAATTTATCATCCAATCTTGGGATGTTAGAGAAGTTACATACATTATGTAACCAATCAACTAAAGCTTATCTTCATGACTCCCTAAGTACATCCAGGACTTAGAGTCATCATGCATCGCAAAAGCTTTTCAAGTAATTAAGTTTTCTTGGTCATCAAGAATACTTAAATTTTCTTCTAGTGCCTACTTATACCTAGCAAGGCATCAAACATACTTAATGTTCATTAAGTATTTATCTTTGATAACGGAGTATCAACTTGGGAAGGAATCGGCTAATTTCTCGAGCTGCAAACTAGAACTAGTATGTCTTTGCAACTAACTAGTCCTTTGTCTCCCTTAATGTCTAGCCGTAAGCTTTATAAAGTAAGCTAAATACTAAGAGAGTACATTTTTTATATCTACTTGCAAACAGCATCCCATTTTATCATGTGAGTGCATGTGCCTACATGCAAATGCATATGCTCACATGCATATGCATGCATGTTCTTTGCATGCCCGAATAATGCAATACTCATGCATGAGCTTAATGCAGAACTTTTCCTTATACCAAGAATGTATCTCATGCAAACTTGATGCATGTATATCCTTTCCTTTGTCCTAATGCACTATGATATAAAAACATATCCTTGAGGTGCAATAAAAACTTTACTCAATGGAAAGGAAATCTGGAATTAAACTACCAAAATACATTCTTTGATGCACAAGGATCTTTTAAAACCAAGTCTTTCCTTAATGCAAACTAATGCTTGGAATGAGAAGTGGATTGATTCATTATCCTAATCTAGACTTAATCAATTGAAATCTTGGCTATTTCAATGTGCATCTAGGATTAAGTGTA
Source organism: Ceratopteris richardii (assembly GCA_020310875.1). Classification (NCBI taxonomy): domain Eukaryota; kingdom Viridiplantae; phylum Streptophyta; class Polypodiopsida; order Polypodiales; family Pteridaceae; genus Ceratopteris; species Ceratopteris richardii. Next base: position 65,097,894 of record CM035412.1, read on the forward strand.
GAATAATGAAAACAAGATAAAGCAAGTCATTAAAGCCAATAAAAAACTGGAAAATACTTAGCTTTGATCATAGCTTCATCCATCCTCTGATCCTTTGGAAAAGCGATTCTTCATAGCCATGCTCACATCTCTCCAAGACCTTGAAGAGAGATTTCTTTGGTCGATCGAGAAGAAATGAAAATTGAAAACATGATCGTCCTTACTCCGATCCGACATTGCTTCACTTTGGGGTATATGGGGTATTGGGTTCGCTACCCGTCTGCCCATGATGCCGATATTCTTTTGCATTTGAGCCTTCCTCAAGCTGAAGCTAGGTGTAATAGCCTACACAACATCTTGATGTAGTAGTATAAATTTGTCCGTGCGTCAGCAGATATCGCAAGATCAAATCTCCATCCCATACATCATTAAAATAGGGCCCCTATGGTTAAAGTATAAATATAAAATGTATTGGCTCACATGGATAAGCACAAGATTCTATAGCATAGTCGATTGAGCCCGAAATTCTCCTCCTTAATGTTATGGGTTCGAGCCCATCTATGCAACACTGTAGAAATAACTTTTAATGACAACGCAGAGTGTTCTGTCTCTAGCCATCTCGAGGTTGATGAGAATGTTACTCAGTGTGAGCCCACAAGAGAAAGACAGTATGCCAGTTGCGTTGTTCGTCAATGCAAAAACAAAATAAGAAATATAAGCGCGTGCAACACTGAGAAGAAATCATTTTTATCTCTGCTGATAAGCTTTTAGATCCAAAGCTCAATTTCCTCAGGTTCTGTCGTCCTTGCTGGACAGATTATGCGAGCAAGAACAGATACGTCTGAAGTCAGGATCGCAGGAGCCGAACATGGTTAGCTTGATCATTTCTTTGATGGCAGGTCGTAGGAGGATTATCAAGATAGATAATTATCGGTTGATGATACAATATGGTTATTTTTTTGGGTTTCGAAGGAGAATCAAGACAACGCTGTACGTCAGTGGATATCACATAGCACTCTCCCAAATGAGGTCGGGAGTACGAATCTATCTGTCTGCACGAGGCTTTTATACTTTAGCTCATGGGCGCTATTTCAGGCCCATTTCCATACTGTTATAGTTTACTCCGTGCGTGAACTAGATACCGTAAGAGTGGGAAGAATACTGGATATGACATCTACATTTGCTTTGGGAGGTGTTGTGTTCGAATCTCACGAACGATCCTCCATTCTGTTACTGTTGAAATTCGCCTTTTGCTAGCTGAAGCTATCGCAGGAAGAGGCATCAAGAAACGACTAATAAACTCGCATACAAAAATGATGAACTCCTATATGAAGATGACGATGGACTTATCAAGGTCACCATGGACTCTCCACCTAAGAGCTCTGATACCAATGTAAGAGAACAAGGATTACGACCACCACATGCTAGAGAGATGACTCACCTCCCAACCTTATGCCTGTATATATAGCTGCTTGAATCAATGAGGACCACAAATGTAACTAGAGTCCGTAACTGCATGTGCAATCAAATGTAATAAAGTAAGTCTATGGTCTAGGGATACGATGGTTTCAGACAGATCTGAAATCGGATACCGTTTGGTTACTCGTCTGAAGGACCAGAGATCTCGAGACTAGACTCAAGCATAAGTTCATGTGCTCTCATATTCAAGTAATCCACTTAGCCTAGTGGTTAAGTCTCATGGTTCTAAAGGAGAAGGTCTTGGGTTCAACTCCCATGGGGAGCATGGGAAGAGAGTTTTGACCAAAGAGCTCTAGAGCCTTCTAACTCAAGTTAAGGTGAGTTAACTTGAGACCAGTGGACTTAACTCAAGAGGTGAGTACAACAACCACTAGTGGACTCTAGTGGAAGGTACAAAAGCAGTGGAGGAGATTGCACATGCACTTATGGACTCTAGTTACATTTGTGGTCCTCATTGATTCAAGCAGCTATATATACAAGCATAAGGTTGGGAGGTGAGTCATCTCTCTAGCATGTGGTGGTCGTAATCCTTGTTCTCTTACATATGTGTATGTGGATGTGTATGTGGATGTGTATGTGGATGTGTATGTGTATGTGTATGTGTATGTGTATGTGTATGTGTATGTGTATGTGTATGTGTATGTGTATGTGTATGTGTATGTGCATGTGCATGTCTATGTGTATGTGTATGTGTATGTGTATGTGTATGTGTATGTGTATGTGTATGTATGTGTATGTGTATGTGTATGTGTATGTGTATGTGTATGTGTATGTGTATGTGTATGTGTATGTGTATGTGTGTTTGTGTATGTGTGTGTAGGTGTATGTGTGTGTATGTGTATGTGTATGTGTGTCTGTGTTTGTGTCTGTGTATGTGTAGGTGTATGTGTATGTGTATGTGTATGTGTATGTGTAGGTGTATGTGTATGTGTATGTGTATGTGTGTCTGTGTTTGTGTCTGTGTATGTGTAGGTGTATGTGTATGTGTATGTGTATGTGTAGGTGTATGTGTATGTGTATGTATATGTGTGTGTATGTGTGTGTACGTGTACGTGTACGTGTACGTGTACGTGTACGTGTACGTGTACGTGTACGTGTACGTGTACGTGTACGTGTAGGTGTAGGTGTACATGTAGGTGTAGGTGTACGTGTACGTGTAGGTGTACGTGTACGTGTAGGTGTACGTGTACGTGCAGGTGTACGTGTACGTGTACGTGTACGTGTACGTGTACGTATACGTGTACGTGTAGGTGTACGTGTACGTGTAGGTGTACGTGTACGTGTACGTCTACGTGTACGTGTATGTGTACGTGTACGTGTACGTGTACGTGTACGTGTACGTGTACGTCTACGTGTACGTCTACGTGTACGTGTACGTGTACGTGTATGTGTACGTGTACGTGTACGTGTACGTGTACGTGTACGTGTACGTGTACGTGTACGTGTACGTGTACGTGTACGTGTACGTGTACATGTAGGTGTACGTGTATGTGGATGTGGATGTGTATGTGTAATTGTATGTGTCTGTGTGTATGTGTATGTGTATGCATATGCGTATGTGTATTATGTGTATGTGTATGTGTATGTGTATGTGTATGTGTATGTGTATGTGTATGTGTATGTGTATGTGTATGTGTATGTGTATGTGTATGTGTATGTGTATGTGTATGTGTATGTGTATGTGTATGTGTATGTGTATGTGTATGTGTATGTGTATGTGTAGTGTATGTGTATGTGTATGTGTATGTGTATGTGTATGTGTATGTGTATGTGTATGTGTATGTGTATGTGTATGTGTATGTGTATGTGTATGTGTATGTGTATGTGTATGTGTATGCATATGTGTATGTGTATGTGTATGTGTATGTGTATGTGTATGTGTATGTGTATGTGTATGTGTATGTGTATGTGTATGTGTATGTGTATGTGTATGTGTATGTGTATGTGTATGTGTATGTGTATGTGTATGTGTATGTGTATGTTTATGTGTATGTGTATATGTATGTGTATGTGTATGTGTATGTGTATTTTTATGTGTATGTGTATGTGTATTTTTGTGTATGTGTATGCGTATGTGTATATGTGTATGTGTATGTGTATATGTGTATGCGCATGTGTACGTGTATGTGTATGTGTACGTGTATGTGTATGTGTATGTGTATGTGTACGTGTATGTGTATGTGTATGTGTATGTGTATGTGTATATGTGTAGGTGTATGTGTACGTGTACGTGTATGTGTATGTGTATGTGTATGTGTATGTGTATGTGTATGTGTATGTGTATGTGTATGTGTACGTGTACGTGTACGTGTACGTGTACGTGTACGTGTACGTGTACGTGTATGTGTATGTGTATGTGTATGTGTATGTGTATGTGTATGTGTATGTGTATGTGTATGTGTATGTGTATGTGTATGTGTATGTGTATGTGTATGTGTATGTGTATGTGTATGTGTATGTGTATGTGTATGTGTATGTGTATGTGTATGTGTATGTGTATGTGTACGTGTATATGTATGTGTATGTGTATGTGTATGTGTATGTGTATGTGTATGTGTATGTGTATGTGTATGTGTATGTGTATGTGTATGCGGATGCGGATGTGTATGCGGATGTGGATGTGGATGTGGATGTGGATGTGGATGTGGATGTGGATGTGTGTGGGTGTGTATGTGTATGTGTATGTGTATGTGTATGTGTATGTGTATGTGTATGTGTATGTGTATGTGTATGTGTATGTGTATGTGTATGTGTATGTGTATGTGTATGTGTATGTGTATGTGTATGTGTATGTGTATGTGTATGTGTATGTGTATGTGTATGTGTATGTGTATGTGTATGTGTATGTGTATGTGTATGTGTATGTGTATGTGTCTGTGTATGTGTCTGTGTATGTGTCTGTGTCTGTGTCTGTGTCTATGTCTGTGTCTATGTCTGTGTCTGCATATGCATCTGTGTCTGCGTATGCGTATGCGTATGCGTATGCGTATGCGTATGCGTATGCGTATGCGTATGCGTATGCGTATGCGTATGCGTATGCGTATGCGTATGCGTATGCGATGTGTATGTGTATGTGTATGTGTGTGTGTTTATGTGTGTGTTTATGTGTGTCTGTGTATGTGTGTGTGTGTATGTGTGTGTTTATTGTTGAAAATCAAGTCTCAATCATGCAAAAAGGCTCAACCACGAGTTTTGCAATAGGACCAATAAAAAAGGAGGACCCAAAGTCATCGAATAAAGTTAGAAGCTCCACCAAACTCAATCAAATTCAAATCTCATCAAGTCAGCCACCAAAAAGTGCACCTAAACTGATTGGTGGGTGGTTAGCCAGATTGTAGGAAAAGTAAAAGTCTATATAAGCATCATCCCACCTTTGTTTCTTGAGTTGTATGCATTCCACAAGTTTCCCACTTAATTTAGTGAAGTCATAAACTCCAACAAGCAGCCCCCATGCTTGCTTACCTCATTTCCTCATGATTTTGCTCCGCGCTATCTAGAGGTGTAGTTAGGCTTTTCCAAATCTGATTGTACCAGATTGCAGAGCATTGTTTGTTCTATCATTGTAGTCATTTTCATTGATTTCAAGCTTCATTTGGTCTCTCATATTGTGCCCTGAAGTTTTCCAAAGTTTCAAGTTATTTGGCTGAGTGAGTTGTGAGAAATTGCCAACTTTGTGAAGGTATATCTCTACACATAGGCAGAGAGTGTTGCAAATAGGTAGCCTGTTTTGGAGAGTGTGGTCCTTCCAGCTGGCATATCCATTTGGGATGATTTAAAGCTTATTGGGTAGATCTTATAATCTACTACAAGTCTGCAAAATGTCATTTTAAGTCTCTGTACTGGTGCAGAGAAAAGTTCATATAAGTGAGCATATATCACTGCTTGTGGACCTAGTGGAGGGCAGCCATCTTCCACTTTTGCATTGAGGTGTTAGAATCATCCCCCATTAGTGGTATGAGAGCCATTTTTTAGGCTTGGAGACATCAATGGCATCATATTGAAGACTTGAAGGGATCAAGATAACTCGTGGAAGAACAAGGAGGACTCATCAAAGCAAGAAGACATCAAAAGGGGGCTACGTCGATCGAGATCTCAACTAGTCAAAGGTTAGCAAGGGAGAAGCTATCAAAAGGTAATATCCACACCTTCTAAAGCATTCAAACACTTGAGGAGAAGCTAGAGGAGCATCTTAGAGCTCAATATGGCTGAGTATAATGCACAAATATGGAAGTTAGAGCAATTATCAACCATGGAAATTTAGAGTTAGCAACTACCTTATGGGCAAAGGATTGTGGGGATTAGTGAGCGGCACGGAGCGAATGCCTCATGTACATGATCCACCACTTCAAGGACAGGTCAAGGCACTTAATGAATGGATAGAAAGGGATAGGAGAGTCATATTCATTCTATCTCAACACATAAGCAATAGCATGATAGGGCATATACAAGACTTGGACACATCCAAGAAGGTTTGGGAGACCTTGGAGAGATTGTACTCTTCATCAACCAAGGCAAGGAAGATTCAGCTCAAGAATGAGCTGAATAATCTTAGGAAATCACCAAGTACTAACATAAATGAGTACATTTTGAAGGTTAAGGAACTTGCAGATGCTTTAGACTCAATTGGGAGCCCAATCAAAGACGATGATCTTGTTGCACAGTGCTCATGATGTATGGTTCAAGTGAAAGAGTCAATTTAGATTTTACATGGTACATTGATAGTGGTTGTAGCAACCATATGAGTTGCAATAAAGATGTTTTCTTTAATTTACATTCACCCATCACTCAAGGACATGTAGAGATAGGGGATGACACTGAGCACAAGATTACACATGTGGGAGATGTTGCATTGAATGGATCTCAAAGCTCCAAGGTGTTGAAGGATGTGTTGCATGTGCCAACCATCACAAAGAACTTGGTTTCGGTAGGTCAAATGGTTGAAAGAGGTTATGAGGTGAGGTTCAATGAGCAAAGATGTTTTGTTGAAGACCCCATGTAGGACTACAAGCTCATAGCAAAAGGAAAGAAGCAAGGAAGACTCTTCACCATGGAGGTAAAGCCATCAACCCCTCACACTGTCTACTTGTCAATTGGAAATAAGCAGATTGCAGAAATCGACTTATGGCATAAAAGAATTGGGCACATAAACTTACAAAGGATGAAGGACATGCAAAGGAAGGGCTTGCTGAGTGGTCTACCTGATCGTACATCTCAGAATATGCAACATTTGTGCCATGCTTGTCAATTAGGAAAACAAAGTAGATTGCCATTCAAGAAGGGAGCACATGTGAGCAATGAAGTGTTGAATCTCATACACACAGATGTATGGGGACCTACAAGGGAGCCATCCATTGGAGGTAATAGATATTTTGTCACATTTATAGATGATCATTCAAGGTTTTTTTGGATGTATTGCATGAAGTCAAAGTCAGAGGTGTTTTACCACTTCAAGAGGTTCAAAAACCTAGTGGAGAAGGAAACAGGGAAGTATATAAAGACTCTGAGATCGGATGGAGGGGGAGAGTATTTTTCAAATTAATTTTCAGATTTTCTACATGACCATGGCATCAAAAGGCAATTCACTTGTGGGTATACACCTCAACAAAATGGGGTGGCAGAAAGGAAGAATAGGTACATAGCAGAAGTGGCTAGTTCTTTGTTAAATGAAATGAGTGTTCCTAACTCTTATTGGACTGATGCAACAAATATAGCCATATACATTATGAATAGGTGTCCAACCTCAGGAGTACATGGAGTTACACCTTATGAAGCTTGGTGTGGTAAGAAACCCAATCTTTCACATCTCAAAGTATTTGGTTGTGTGTGTTGTGTTCACATACCTCAAGAATTGAGACACAAGTTAGACCCGAAGGCGGATAGGTGTATATTTCTTGGATATTCTTCAAAGCAAAAGGGTTTTAGATGCTATAACCCTTGCACCAAAGAGCTTAAGGTATCTAGGGATGTAATATTTGATGAGTTGCTACCTTGGTATGGTAGCAAAGATGTGTTACAGGTTGATGATGCATATGAAGCTGAGAAGAAGTTCAAAGAGCAACAACAAAGCATGGAGATAAGTGGTCCAACCACTTCAAGCACACCATCAGAGGAGAGTACTACATCATCTTGGCACGGAAGGACAAGGAATGAAGCTCATTTAAGTGAAGGAAGTAGCAAAGGAAAGGAAAAGGCAAACGACAAAGACCATCGATGGGTAGACATGGAATCTACAAGTGATGAAGATATGGAAAAATTAGAAACTCCAGGATTTAAAGCATCTAAACCAAGGAGGAGGAGATTCCTAACACCTAATGGTGAGTTAAGGTCATCCAATAGGGTTAAATACCCTGTTCAAAGGTTAACTTATGATTCATTCATTGCAAGACACTATGCCTACATGAGTCAAGTTATAGCTTGTGAAGGACCTAACTTTTTTGAAGAAGCAAATAAGCATAGGGAATGGATTGAAGCCATGGAGGAGGAAGTCAAAGAACTTGAAGAAAATGATACTTGGTCATTGGTGCCAAGAACAAAGGACATGAAAGTCATTGGTAACAAATGGGTGGACAAGGTAAAGAGGCATGCAGATGGGAGCATCTCTAGGTATAAAGCAAGGCTGGTTGCCAAAGGTTTTGCTCAAACCTATGGCATAGACTTTGAGGAAACATTCAGCCCAGTAGCTAAGATGTCCACCATCAGAAGTTTGATTGCAATTTCAGCCTCAAAAGGTTGGAAGATGTATGAGTTGGATGTGAAGAATGCTTTCCTAAATGGAGACCTTGAAGAGGTAGTCTTCATGGACCAACCCCAAGGCTTTGAAGATGAGAGGTTTCGACATCATGTATGCAGGCTAAAGAAGGCTCTTCATGGACTCACGCAAGCCCCAAGAGCTTGGAACCAAAGACTTGTGGACTACTTAGTAAAATGTGGATACAATCAGAGTCATGCAGACCCATCACTCTTTGTGAAGAAGGAAGGTAGCAAAATTTTTTTTCATTTGTATATATGTTGATGATTTGATCATTACAGGGGATGATGAAGCCAACATCAAGGACATAAAGAGGAAGCTTGGATGTGAATTTAAAATCTCAGATTTAGGGATTTTAAGGTACTTCCTTGGGATTGAAGTACTATATAAAGAGGAAGGTATATACTTGATGCAAAGGAAATACATTCTTGATCTTTTGAAGAAGTTTGGCTTGTGTGATTGCAAGGCCATTTCAAATCCATTAGAATTAAATGTTAAAATAAGTGCTCATGAAGGTGAAGAAGTGAAGGATGTTACCATGTATAGGTCAATAATTTGTTCTCTCTTGTATGCTACTATTACAAGACCTGATATTGCACATGTAGTTGGAGTGTTATCTCACTTTTTGCAAGCACCAAGAGTACCTCATCTTGTTGCAGCCAAAAGGGTACTTAGGTACCTCAAAGGATCAGTGAATCAAGGTCTATATTATCCATTTGATGATGGATTAAATGTACAAGCTTATTGTGATGCTGATTGGGCAGGTTCCAAAGATGACAGGAGGAGTACTAGTGGATATGTTATCATGATAGGGAAGAAGACCATCTCATGGATGTCAAAGAAACAACCAACCGTGGCTCTTTCATCGACCGAAGCTGAGTATAGAGGCTTAGCACAAGTCTCATGTGAGCTTATGTGGCTCAAGAAGTTTTTTGTTGATCTTGATTTGCAGGTTAAGCAAGTACCTATTTTTTGTGACAACATAAGTAGCATATGCTTGGCTCAAAATCCAGTGTTCCATGCAAGGTCGAAGCATATAGAAGTGCATTAACACTTTATGCGAGAGAAGATCATGTCAAAGGATGTCAAGGTGGAGCATGTCAATACAAAGGACCAATATGCAGATATGTTTACCAAAGCATTGGATGGAGTAAAGCTACAACACTTCAAGGCATGCATTGGAATGAAGGACCTAGGCAGTGAGACTTGAGGGGGAGTGTTGAAAATCAAGTCTCAATCATGCAAAAAGGCTCAACCACGAGTTTTGCAAGTGGACCAATCAAAAAGGAGGACCCAAAGTCATGGAATAAAGTTAGAAGCTCCACCAAACTCAATCAAATTCAAATCTCATCAAATCAGCCACCAAAAAAGTGCACCTAAACTGATTGGTGGGTGGTTAGCTAGATTGTGGGAAAAGTAAAAGTCTATATAAACATCATCCCACCTTTGTTTCTTGTGTTGTATGCATTCCACAAGTTTCCCACTTAGTTTAGTGAAGTCATAAACTCCAGCAAGCAGACCCCTTGCTTGCTTACCTCATTTCCTCATGATTTTGCTCCGCTCTATCTAGAGATGTAGTTAGGCTTTTCCAAATCTGATTGTACCAGATTGCAGAGCAAACTTAGTCATTTTCATTGATTTCAAGCTTCATTTGGTCTCTTATATTGTGCCCTAAAGTTTGCCAAAGTTTCAAGTTATTTGGCTGAGTGAGTTGTGAGAAATTGCCAACTTTGTGAAGGTATATCTCTGCACATAGGCAGAGAGTGTTGCAAAACAGGTAGCCTCTTTTGTAGAGGGTGGTTCTCCAAGCTGGAATATCCATTTGGAATTATTTAAAGCTTGTTGGATAGCTCTTATAGTCCACTACAAGTTTGCAAAATTTCATTTTAAGTCTCTGTACTCGTGCAGAGAAAAGTTCAGAACACTCAGCATATATCACTACTTGTGGACCTAGTGGAGGGCAGCCATCTTCCATTTTTGCATTGGGGTGTTAGAATCATCCCCCATCATTTATGTGTGTGTGTGTGTATCTGTGTGTATGTGTATGTGTGTGTGTTTGTATCTGTGTCTGTGTTTGTGTCTGTGTCTGTGTCTGTGTCTGTGTATGTGTATGTGTATGTGTATGTGTATGTGTATGTGTATGTGTCTGTGTCTGTGTCTGTGTATGTGTATGTGTATGTGTATGTGTATGTGTATGTGTATGTGTATGTGTATGTGTATGTGTATGTGTATGTGTATGTGTATGTGTATGTGTATGTGTATGTGTATGTGTATGTGTATGTGTATGTGTATGTGTATGTGTATGTGTATGTGTATGTGTATGTGTATGTGTATGTGTATGTGTATGTGTATGTGTATGTGTATGTGTATGTGTATGTGTATGTGTATGTGTATGTGTATGTGTATGTGTATGTGTATGTGTATGTGTATGTGTATGTGTATGTGTATGTGTATGTGTATGTGTATGTGTATGTGTATGTGTATGTGTATGTGTATGTGTATGTGTATGTGTATGTGTATGTGTATGTGTATGTGTATGTGTATGTGTATGTGTATGTGTATGTGTATGTGTCTAGCTCAGTGATGAGTAGCACCTCCTTTAATGTCAATCCGGGAAGACGTGAGGATGGTATGAAGACCTCGAACAAGTGATGGCACAAGTGTGTGAGTGAGAAGCACACAAACATGCACACACATACACACACGCGCACACAAGGCAAGAACAAAGAGAGAGACAATGGAGTTCTTTATATTACTCAAAAGTGCTCTTACAAGTTCAATTCTACAACAAGCTAGCCTCAAAAATGAACTCTCTAGCTCTTTTTATGGTTTTTGACTAGTTTTTGGCCCTGTCCAGACCTAGTATCCGGCCTAGTTAAAAATTAGGTTCTAGGGCCTATTTGAGGGCTCAAATGGAGTCTAAAAAATATGAAAATTGATAGGTAGATACTTCTAATGCTCCTCAAGCTCAAGGAGCATTAGAAGTATTAATTTTACCGTTGCTCCTTGCTTGCACAAAATGGAGTCGAAACTATCCAAAAACGGTATTTACAAGGTTAAGGTAGTGATGAAAATCACTGTTTAAATGAGGTTTGGTTGGAAAATTTGGATGGCCTATTTGCCATATCTTTGTTCACTACTTTGTCTGCTTGTGCCTTCTCTCCACTCTGGCTCCCTTCTTTGGCTTCCTTGTCTTGTGAGTCCTTGGGTGCTTTGACTGCTGCTAACACCCCCCGTCTCTCGCGTCTGTCGTCTCTGACAGACCCTTGTTTGGCTGAGCGTTTGACATAGAATTCAACCACGTCTGAAGCTAGGTGGTGTTCTTCCAGCCGTAGCCCTCGTGCTAAGTCAGTTAGGAGGGCATCCCAATCCACTGGACTTGGAACATCCGGATGTGGCACACACAGTTGTTCTGAATGTAATGTGTGCTCCATTGCAAAGAGGTGGAGTAGATGGGAGGGTCTGGGAACAAAGACTTCAGAGTGGTATTCCTAGAACCCCGTGATGAACATCTCTTCAAATGTTTGCTTGTAGCAAGCGGGGAGGTATTTAATTCGTGCATGCCATGCATATATCACGTGGATGGAGGGGGTGGTACTCATATCGTAGACCAAGTGAAGGTTACCTGCTTTGAATCCAACACCTGAGAAATGTGGATCTTGAATATTTTTGAAGGTTATGAAGGTAACGAGCATCAACTCGAATATCTTTATGCACATCTGAGCCATTACGTCTGGAATGTTTCGCAATCTGACTCCCCAGTGGCAGATGGTAGAGATCATGTAGGCCATCATAGCTTGTCCTCATGGCAGTGCCAAGTATACGTAATTGAGCCACTTTGCACAGCCTTTGACATTCTTCATAGTGATGGCAAACTCAAGCCATGTGCGTCTTCTGAGTACGGAAGCATAACAGGGATTATACTTAATGAATAGTGGCATGTTATTCCAAGTTCAAACCATCTCAAGGTAAGTTTCTAAGAGTCGTAGCTGACAGGTAGGTTGATGAATTGATCCTTGTTTAGCACTCTCAAGGATATCATCAGGGCTGAATTGAGTGGCAAAGGTTGGAGCAACAACGACTGTTGAGTGTGTGTGGCTCAGATGCCTTATGGCTGATTTGGGTGTTGGCCAGTCTTCTGCCACCACCATCTTCACTGACAGTCAGAGCGCATTGGCAGTTGCGAGGAACCCTGTGTTCCATGCTCGCACTAAGCACATTGAGGTGCATTATCACTATGTCAGGGAGAGGTTCTCTGCTGGGGAGATCAGCTTGGCATATGTGCCCACGCAGGAGAACATTGCAGACCTTTTCACGAAGGCTCTGCCTAGGGAGACGTTTGAAGCTTTCCGCAAAGCTTTGGTCTTACTCCCTTTTGTGGAGTGATTTCCACATAGCTTGGCACTTCCTTATACATGAGTGCCAGCTCCTTGTTCACGGCATCACTCCCAAGGGGGGATTTGTTGATATATTTAGGTAGTGATGTGTGTGATCACACTAGGACCGTCGGGGCACTTTTTTCCCTCTTTAGGAGGGTTTTTTCCCTCGGCTTGTATATACGCCTATTGCCCTAATGGGCTAATTATCTTTGTACATTCTCTAGTAATACATTCAGTATTGTGTGTTTGTGCTCCAAGCTTCTTCTTCTTCCTTGTGATGTTCGCGTGCTTCTACAGACGTCTAACTCCAACAAGTCAGGCTCTGGCTTGAGGTTGTTATGTGTGCATCATATGTACATAATAGGTGTCCCACTAAAGCATTGCAATCTATCACTCCATATGAGGCTTCGCATGGTCACAAGCCATCTCTTGCTCACCTGCATGTTTTTGGTTGTGTGGCATATGCATTAATGCATGAACAAGAATGTAGGAAATTGGATGATAAAGCAGTGAAATGTATTTTTGTTGGGTATAGTCTTGAAAACAAAGGCTATCATCAGTATCATTCATAGGCTAAACGCATTCCGCTTAGCCGTGATGTTGTTTTTGTCGAAGATGCTATTCATCCATTACTTTCATGTACTAAGGAGACATCAGTTAGCTCCAAAGACATGTATGACACCTTAGTGCCTCTTTTTACAGGTGGACAATCTAGTGTTGGTCCAAATGAGGTAGCTTTTCAACCTTTATAGGTTTCATATGATGATGCAGATCATTCCATTTTTATCTAGATCTACATGATGCACTTGTTGATGACATAAGTGATATAGAGGAGGCAAAAACTATGCATATATGTCTAGTGTAAACTTTGTGTGATAGAAAATTAGATGCACCTCTATCATATCATACTCCTTTTCAGGCTCTCATAGTGCTTCTTTTGCATCACTTTGCTATGCTATGGCTTTTTCTAGTCTCTCTAATGAGAATGAGAATGTTTCATTTGATGAAGCACAAAATTATGAAAATTGGATGGCTACTATGCAATCAAAATATGATGCTATTATGAAAAATGGTACCTAGTCTTTATGTGAATTGCCTCCTGGCAAGAAGGCCATTGGCATTAAGTGGGTATACAAGTTGAAGCATAAGCCTAATGGAACAATTGATAGGTATAAGGGTAGGCTTGTTGCAAAGGGTTATGCTAAAAAAAGAGGCATTGAAGCTCATCATGGTTGGAATGTACATCAGTTGGACATTAAAAATGCATTTTGGAATGGTGACTTGCATGAAGAAGTGTATGTTTTTGAGCCCTGTGGCTTTGTGCAAAAAAGGCATGAAAACCAAGTGTGTAGGTTGAAAAATGCATTATATGGTTTAAAGCAAGCCCACATGCGTGGTAAGAAGAGATACATGCCTACCTAATTGCACATGGTTTTGAGAACAGTCCAACTAAGAGCACCTTATATGTTAAGCGTGCAAATGATGTGCTTCTCATCATTGTTCTATATGTTGATGACATGTTGCTCACTAGTCCTCATGAGAAGCATATTGCTAATTTTAAGGTTGATCTACATGCCTCATTTGAGATGTCAAATTTAGGGCATTTGCATCATTATTTGGGCATTCAATTTATGCAAGTTGATTGTAGAATAGTTTTGTGTCAAATAAAATATATTGAAACATTATTGGAGCATTTTGGCCTTGAAGACTACAAACCTATTGCCACTCCTATGGAGGAAGCTTTATGATTGAGTCTTCATGATGATGGAGATGCATTTGATGTTGTTCCCTATCAGCACGCTGTTTGAAGCTTTATTTACTTATGCATTACTCGTCCAGATATTGAGTTTGCTATTTCACAGATGAGGAGGTTTATGCATTGCCCAAGTGTCAAGCATTGGTAGGCAGTTAAGCACATCTTTCGCTACTTGAGTGGTACTCGACTACTTGGATTGTTTTATCCCAAGGGGGGATTACTACCACTAGATTTACATGCTTTTTTTGAATCTGACTGGGTTGGTTGCTATGACACGCATGTGTCCACTGGTGGTTTTTGCTTCATGCTTGGTAGATCATGCAGATCTTGGTTTAACAAGAGGCAGCCTATTGTGGCCACTTCTAATTGTAGGGCTGAGTATAGGAAACCTTTCATAGTGATTATTGAGTGTGTGTGGCCCAAATGCCTTATGGCTGATTTGGGTGTTGGTCAGTCTTCTACCACCACCATCTTCACTGACAGTCAGAGTGCACTGGCAGTTGCGAGGAACCCTGTGTTCCATGATCGCACTAAGCACATTGAGGTGCACTATCATTATGCAAGGGAGAGGTTCTCTATTGGAGATATCAGTTTGGCATATGTGCTTACACAGGAGAACATTCTAGACCTTTTTCACAAAGGCTCTGCCTAGGGAGAAGTTTGAATCTTTTTGCAAAGCTTTGGGCTTACTTCCTTTTGTGGATTGGAGTTAGTGATTCACTATGCAGACTAACATGTCAGTACTTGCAATTTTATGAGATTTTGACACTAGTCATATGCTCATTTTGCAAAGGATACCTGGCAAAATGTTTTTAGGTTTTTTTGTTTTTTCAACTATATAGTGGTCAATTTACTCCTTGATAGACTTATTGGTGTGAGCATATTTATTCTCACATAATCCTTTTGGTTGGTCATTACTGTCCATTAATTCTTTTTTCTAGGAGGACTCCCCTGAATTTTTCCTAGAATCTCACACTTGGTCATCCTTCTTTTGGCCTTAGTGGTGTTTGGACTCTTCTAGCTCCATTATCATTGTATCCAATTATCTATCATCATGGCACTAGGTGTCTTAAGCATAGTTGGTGGATCAAAGTCTAGTGCCATTGTTTCAAAGAGGAGCTATAACTTGCACAGCCAAGACCATTTTGAGATTCGAAAATTTGATGGCACAAACTTTGCTCTATGGAAGAATGAGATTAAAGATGTGCTGATTCAAAGGAGACAATGGAAGCCAATAAATGGAATCTCAAAGAAGCCTGCTAACATGGATGAATATGATTGGGATGAGTTGGATGAAATGGCTAGGTCTACCATTTTATTGCACTTGGCAGATAATGTTTACTTTACAATATTGGAGTGTGAAAGTGCATAGGAGCTTTGGAAGAACTTATGCAATGCATATGAAAAAGAAATGGCATCAAATAAAGTGTATTTAATGAGAAAGTTATATGGCCTTCGCATGAAGGAAACAAATAATGTTATTGCTCATCTAAATGAGTTTGATGCTATATTCTCCCAATTACAGGCTCAAAAAATGGACATGGATAATGAAATCAAAGCAGTCTTGTTGTTATGAACCTTGCCATCATCATGGAATATGTTTTGCACATCTATTAGCAATAGTGCACCTGTTGGTAAACTGGTCTATGATTACATATGTGAGCACTCTTGAGTGAGGAGATTCTTAGAAATTCTATGGTTGGCACTCCGAGTGGAGATGCATATAACGTTTGTGATTCTTACCAAGGAAAGAATCAACAACATGGAAGGAGCAAGAACAAGGAAAGGAATGGTCAACAGAATAAGAGTAGAAGTAAATCAAGGAAGAGGGATATTCAATGCCATTATTGTCATAAGCAAGGACACATGAAGAAAGATTGCTATGTATTAAAGAATGCTAAAAGTAAAGCCCAAAATGTTGATGGGCATGTTAAACAACTACCCGCACCATCTACTTTGACTATGAAGATTGAAGAAATCTATGTTATTTCTAATGATGATGATGTGGTGGCACTTAACAAGTGTGCCTACTAAGGTTCGTATGGATGATTCTATTTCCTCATGTAGCTGCTAGATTTTGGAGCTTCTTTCCATGTGACACCACATAGAGAATGGTTCTCTACTTATGTAACAAAGTCTCTTGGTACTATGAGACTTTGTGACTCTTATCAGTGTGATGTTGTTGGGATTGATGATGTAGTTGTGTAGTTCATTGATGGTTCAAAATTTACTCTGCATAATGTACACCATGTACCTCAATTTGTTGATATACTTAGGTAGTGATGTGTGTGAACACACTAGGACCGTGGAGGCACTTTTTTCCCTCTTTAGGAGGTTTTTTTCCCCCGGCTTGTATATACGCCTATTGCCCTAATGGGCTACTTATCTTTGTACATTCTCTAGTAACACATTCAGTATTGTGTGTTGTGCTCCAAGGTTCTTCATCTTCCTTGTGTTGTTCGCGTGCTTCCGCAGACGTCTAACTCCAACAATTGGTATCAGAGTAGGTCGTCGCTTCATCTAGGGCACCGTCGATACTCCTCCATTTGCAGTCTCAGAATCACTCGTTTCGGCCTCCGAACGCACTATCGCAGCGCTTGTGTAGGCTATTTCATCTTTTTGTGCCAAAGGTATATACCAGTTTCTGTTCGCCAGTATAAGCGTCTTGAAGTCTGCTACAAGTCTAGTAGAATTCGTCTGGGCAGTTCTGTTCAACTTTTTGAGATACAGTCAATTTTCTGCATCAAGGTACTTTAGTCATCGGCCATGGCTGAAAGCAGTGATGTATTCTGTATGTTGGCTGTTGAGGATAAGTTGGATGGTACCAACTACCCGTTATGGGCTTATATGATGCGACATGTGTTGGTTGCAAAAGGACTATGGAACATTGTGCAGGGTGTCTAAAAACGTCCTATCACACCTACAACTATTACAACAGCAGGTACTAAAGCTGATGCAGAAGGTGTCGAAGATGATGATATTCTGCATATTCATGTTTGTACTACGGTTTCTGCTGCACCTACTACAGAGTAGATTCGATGGGATGGCAGAGATGCCGAGGCACATGCATTGATAGCTTTGTCTGTCAAACGTGCCATTATTCCTCACTCGCTCTTGCAGAACAGCTAAGGATGCTTGGGATACACTTACCACATTGTACCAAGCTAGGAATGAGGCTCATGTTGCTTACCTCCGAAAACAGTTGGAGAGTGAGCACATGAATGAAGGTGATTCTATGGACAGTTTCCTAACAAAGATCAAAGACTTGAAGGAACAGTTGATTTCTGCTGATGAGGTTATACCAGATAGCTCACTTGTGCAGACCGTTCTGAATGGTCTTCCTGATTCATATCAGAGTTTTGCTTCTACTCTTTGGTTGATGATGAAAGGCAATCCAAATGCCTTATCATTTGAGGATTTAGTCTTTGTTCTGTTGCAGGAAGATCAGTCCAGGCAGAACAGGTCCATTATGCGAGTTGCAAATCAAGCTTTTTTGGCTAGTCCGAAGGGCGAAGGAAAATGGAGCTCTTCAATTAGTAAGAAAAAATCTGCTAATTCTGCATATTCAAAGAAGGAAGATAAAGATGAGAAGAAATCAGAAAAGCAAAAATTGTTTTGTAAGTACTGTAAAGGGAATGATCATATCATAAAGAACTGTCCAAAACTGGCTGCTAAAGAGGCAAAGAAGAAAGAGGCTGGAATGGTTGTTGCAAAGGCCTCTACACCAAAAAACAGAGTCCGCTAATCTTGTGCAGGAAGAAGAATGGGCGTTTACTACTGTGTGCAGTTTTGACCCATCTTCTCATGAGCAGTGCATGTCTGCAGTAGACTCAGGTGTTTGGTATTTTAACAGTGGGGCGACCAAACATATTACCTCACAGTGCAGTTTCTTCTCTTCACTCGAGCCTGCCCCTACAGGGAATACTATTACATGCACCAACAACTCCTCTTATCCTGTTATGGGAGTTGGTAAGATCATTTTGACTACTGCTAATGGTAGTTATTTCACTTTGTCAGATGCTTTATTTATGCCAGGGATCAAGAAAAACCTGTTATCAGTGTCTGCATTAGCCAAGATTGGCTTGGTTGTGAAATTTGTTGATGACAGGTGTACAGTTCATGATCTGTCAAATGGTGATGTGATTATTGATTCTGGCATTTTATCTCGTGGGTTGTATAAGCTCATAGACTATGAAAGATCTGTAAATGATTTGGCATGTGCAGTAAATGATTCTCAAGCTATGTCAGATGCAAAGCTTTGGCATGCACGCTTTGGTCATCTGAATTTTACTAGTTTGCTATGCCTGCAGAAATCTGAAATGGTGTCCTCGTTGCCCAAACTTGAGGTACCTGGAAAACATGTTTGTGAAGGCTGTATTTTGGGGAAAATGCAGCGTTCTTCCTTCCAAAAGATGGTTCAGTTCACGCTACTCAGAAATTGCAGCTTGTACATAATGATGTCTGTGGTCCTATGCGGACACATTCTTTTGGGAATTATCTTTACTTCATGACTTTCATCGATGATTTTTCCAGGCATGCATGAGTATATCCATTGAAGGCAAAGTCCGAAGTGTTCATGTGCTTCAAACAGTTTTTGGTTTTGGTTGAAAATCTGTTAGCATGTAAAATGGGCACCCTCCATTCTGATCGGGGGGGGAATATATGTCTTTTGATTTTAATGCATTTCTTGTTGAACGTGCGATAAAACACCAGTGTACAGTGTCGTATACACCTCAATAGAATGGAGTTGCTGAATAAAAGAGCAGGTCACTCATGGAGATGGCGAGGTGTATGGTCAAGAGTCAGGCTTTACCACATAGTTTCTGGCTTGAGGCTATCATGTGTGCAGCATATGTACTGAACAGGTGTCCCACTAAAGCACTACAGTCTATCACTCCATATGAGGCTTGGCATGACCGCAAGCCATCTGTTGCTCATCTACATGTTTTTTTGTTGTTTGGAATATGCATTAGTGCCTGAACAACATCGCAGAAAATTGGATGATAAAGCAGTAAAATGTATATTTTTTGGGTACAGTTCTGAAAGTAAAAGCTATCACCTATATCATCCACAGACTAAATGCATTCTGGTTAGCCGTGATGTTGTTTTTGTGGAAGATATTATTCATCCATTGCTTTCATGTACTAAGGAGACATCTGTTAGCTCTAAAGACATGTATGATACTTTGCTGCCTCTTTTTACAGGTGGACAGTCTAGTGCCGGTCCTAATGAGGCAACTTCTTAGCCTTTGCAGGTTTCATGTGATGATGTAGATAATTCCATTTCTGATGCATATGTACATGATGCACTTATTGATGAGAGACCTGATATTGAGCAGGCAAGAACTATGCCAAAATGGTTGGTGCAGACCTTGCGTGACAGCAAATTAGATGCACCTCTGTCATATCGTGCTTGTTCAGGCTCTCATAGTGCCTCTTTTGCATCAGATTGCTATGCTATGGCTGCATCTAGTCTCTGTGATGAGAATGAGCCTGTTTCGTTTGATGAAGCACAAAATTCAGAAAATTGGATGGCTGCTATGCAATGTGAATATGATGCTATAATGAAGAATGGTACTTGGTCTTTATGTGACTTGCCTCCTGGCAAGGAGGCCATTGGCACTAAGTGGGTATACAAGCTGAAGCATAAACCTGATGGTATAGTTGACAGGTATAAGGCTAGGCTTGTTGCAAAGGGTTATGCACAGGAAAGAGGCATTGATTTTGATGAGACATTTGCACCTAAATGCCGTTTGACTACTGTTCGGAGCATCTGTGCACTTGTAGCTCATCATGGTTGGAATGTGCATCAGTTGGACATTAAAACAACATTTCTGAATGGTGACTTGCATGAAGAAATGTATGTTTTTCAACCCCGTGGCTTTGTGCAGAAAGGGCATGAAAACCAGGTGTGCAGGTTAAAGAAGGCATTATATGGCTTAAAGCAAGCACCACGTGCTTGGTATGAGATGATACATGCCTATCTGGTTGCACACGGTTTTGAGAACACTCCAACTAAAAGCACCTTATATGTTAAGCATGCTACTGATGTGCTTCTGATCATTGTTGTCTATGTTGACGACATGCTGCTCACTGGTCCTATTGAGAAGCACATTGCTGATTTTAAGGCTGATTTGCATGCCTCATTTGAGATATCTGATTTGAGGCATTTGCATCACTATTTGGGCATTCAATTTATGCATGTTGATGGCGGAATGGCTTTGTGTCAAACAAAATATATTGACACATTATTGCAACATTTTGGCCTTGAAGACTGTAAGCCTATCGCCACTCCTATGGAGACAGGCTTACCATTGAGTCTTCATGATGTTGGAGATGCATTTGATATTGTTCTCTATCAGCAGGTTGTTGGATGCTTGATTTACTTATGCATTACTCGGCCATGTTGGAGTTAGACGTCTGCGGAAGCACGCGAACAACACAAGGAAGAAGAAGAAGCTTGGAGTACAACACACAATACTGAATGTAGTACTAGAGAATGTACAAAGATAAATAGCCCATTAGGGCAATAGGCATATATACAAGCCCGGGGAAAAAAACCTCCTAAAGAGGGAAAAAAGTGCCCCTGCGGTCCTAGTGTGTTCACACACATCACGACCTAAATATATCAACAAATGCCCCCTGGGAGTGATGGGGTGAACAAGGAGCTGGCACTCATGTATAAGGAAGTGCCAAACTATGTGGAAATTGATGGAGAGTGTTAATCTCCAAAAGAACAAGCTACTCTTGTAATTAGAAAACCTCTATAACAAGAGTAACTCAAACTTTCGCCAATTTTAGAGGATCAATGATTAAATATGAAGATTTTGAAAATCTGTGAAGGAGATGACTACACAAAACGTCTGCTGCACATATCTCTCTCATTACCTTATCAATTGTGTAAAGTTTTTAATGAAACTTTGCACAAGGTGTTGCCTACAATTTTTGCACCTTCTCCAAGTTGAATCACTCCAAAAGATTTAGTGTATCTTGAGAAATGAACTCAACAAGTTACCTATGTCTAAAACTGCTCTTCTAAGAAGTCGATTTAGACACCTATAACTTTTAACACTTGTTTCTCTCAATCTAGAACTCATTTATGAAAATGCTTTTAGCCACAAATAGCTTACCTTCCAACTTAAAGATTGAGTGCTTGCTTGCTCCAAACTTTACACTGTGGAAGGAGAACTGACCAAAACATTAACATCGAATTTTGTGCCTGTTTCAGGAACCAGTGAACACTTCTTCACATATGAATGTTCCTACACATAATTCTCACAGCCTGTTTACAATTAGGCTCTCAAACTTTAACCATAGACTCATTAACTATGGACTTAGACATCTACAAAAGATTTCTTGAAATGATCAAGCACAGAAGGAGAATGCACAGAAACATCGGGTGCAATTTTCTTTCATTCCTGAAGGAATTTACAACTGAGTGATGAGAGAGACTTCTACTCACTTGTAAGATGTCTAATGACTCATACAACTACTGATTTCTCTATTCTCATACTCTCTCATATTTGCCCCAAATTTTTTCCTTGTATATATAGGCAAATATTTACAATATCATGACTATACAAAAGTATAAGTGAACTATCTCTGAACTAATGTACATATGTGTACATCTCTTTCAACTTCTGAATATGCACTTCCTCCATGCTTCATAACTTGAACTTCATCAATTGAGGTTTTCTCTATCTTCTTTATACCTGCCATGTCTTTGAATCTCTGTAGCTTTGGTCCATCCAAGCTTTTGGTTAGCATATCAGCTATCTGATCTTTTGTTGAAGTATGTATAACTTCAATCTCTTTATCCATCACCTTCTCTCTTAGAAAGTGATACTGAATCTCAATGTGTTTGGTCCTGGCATGAAAAACAGGATTCGAAGCTAAATACAATGAACTCATACTATCTCCATGAATAGTAGGTGTACTCTGAATGATGTCAAAACTCTTCATCAGAGTCTTAAGCCATATCACTTCCTTTGCAGCTTCAACCATCCCTTTGTACTCTGCTTCTGTAGATGATAAAGCAATTGTGTGTTGCTTCTTTGAACACCAAGAAATTAACTTATCTCCCACATAACACAAGTATCCATAAGTTGATCTCCTATCATCAGGATTACTTGCCCAATCTGCATCACTATATATCTTGATGTTTCTATCTGATGTAAAACCATAATACAAACCCTCTTTGAGTGTACCCTTAATGTACCTCAACGCTCTTTGACCTGCAATCCAATGTTCTTTCCTAGGACAATGCATGAATTGAGACAAAACTCCAACTGCATATGGCAAGTCAGGCCTAGTTAATGTAGCATAGATCAGACTACCAACCAAACTCTGATATAGTTTCATGTCCTTGAACTCTTCACCTCCATATCTAGTCAATTTATGATTCACCTCCATTGGAGTAAGTGCTACCCTGCAATCGTTCATCTTAAACTTGATCAACAAGTTTCTCAAATACCTTTCTTGAGTCACATACACTCCATGTTGAGTATATGAAATCTCCATGCCCAAGAAATATGACAAGTCTCCCAAATCACTGATTTTGAACTCTTTCTCCATTTGCTTCTTTAGGCTTTGAATGCCTTTCTCATTTGTACCTGTAAGAATTATATCATCAACATATATGCACATATATATGAACCCATCATCACTTGCTTTAACAAGCAAGCTATTATTTGCTTTAGATACTTGGAATCCAAGTTCTTTCAAGAACTTCACAAGTCTATAATTCCATGCCCTTGGGGCCTGCTTCAAACCATACAAAGCTCTCTTAAGCTTGCACACATGATATGGATACCTTCCATCTCTGAATCCTTGTGGTTTCTCCATGAAAACATCATCTGAAATATAACCATTTAAAAAAGCATTCTTCACATCTAATTGACATAATTTCCAACCTTTACATGCAGCAATAGCTATGAGTGTGCTGATGGTTGTCATCTTTGCCACAAGACTATACATCTCATCATAATCTAACCATAAGTCTGAGCAAAACCCTTCACAACAAGTCTAGCTTTATACCTAGACATACTTCCATCTGCATACCTTTTTGTCTTGTAGACCCACTTGCATCCAATGATCTTCTGGCTATTTGGTTTAGGAACCAACTCCCATGTCTGATTCTCCATCAATGCATCATATTCTTCCTGCATAGCTTTCTCCCAATTTTCCTTGCCTTTTGCCTCTTCATATGTAGAAGGGTCTTCATCTGCCTTTATCATATAAGCATAATCTTTTGTAGCCAAAAAAGAAGTGTCATAGCTATACCTTGCAGGTTGCCACTTGTGTCTTGATGACCTTCTAAGTTCTCCACTCCTTGAGGTTTCTGGTTCATCACACTCAGGATCAAATCTTGGCATTTCTTCAACTTCAACCTGTACTTCATTATTCTTCTCTCCATCAAATATCTGAACCTTTGATTTACCTTTCTTTTGATTCACAACTTCTTCATCACCTGCATTAATATTGATTGTACCTGCATACCAAGTACCTTGCTCATCAAATGTAACATCCTTTGATACAAGGAATTGTTTTGTGGATGGACTCCACAGCCTATATCCCATCTGCTTATCATCATAACCAATGAATACATACTTTTTCAGCTTTAGGTTCCAATTTGTGCCTTAATTGTGATGGCACATATGCATATGCCAAACATCCAAATAATTTGCAATGGTCTAGAGTAGGTCTCTTACCCCACCATGCCTCATATGGTGTCATACCGTGCAAAGCTCTACATGGTAACCTATTAACCAAATAAGTAGCTGTATTTACAGCCTCAACCCATAAGTAATTTGGGCAATTTTTCTCCTTCATCATGGATCTTGCAAACTAACCAAGAGTTCTATTCCTCCTTTCTGCTACACCATTTTGTTGAGGAGAATACCTGCAAGTAACCTCTCTCTTAATACCTGCATTCCACAAGTAATCACTGAACTCATTAGAGAAATACTTTCCCCCTCCATCTGACCTTAGTCTTTTCAACTTATGACATGTAAGTCTCTCTGCATACACATGATAATGTTTGAATGTATTGAATACCTCTTACTTATCTTTGATCACATAGATAGTGATCCATCTGGTAGCATCATCAACATAAATCACATAATACCTTGAACCATTAATAGTGAAATCCTTTGATGGTCCCCACACATCTGTGTGTACCAACTCAAGCTTCTCTGAATACATAAAACCATGCTTGGAATAAGATTTCTTATGCGCCTTACCTAATTGACATGCCTCACATCTGTATGTCATATGTTGACCTGCAACATTAGGCAATCAAAGCACTGAACCATTGTTAACTATATCTTTGATACCTCTTTCATTGAAATGTCCAAGCCTTTTGTGTCAAAGATCTAACTCAGAGATCTTATGTCCTCCATAAGTGAACAAGGCATGACCAACATTACCTTGAATCTTCAATGTGAACAATCTTCCTTCTTTCTTACCTGAAACAATCTGTTTATACCCATTGCTAGGGTCTTCCACAAACACTCCTTCATTAGTGAATCTAACTTCATAACCTTTTTCAACAATTTGTCCTACACTTATCAGATTCTTAGGAATTGTAGGAACATACAAGACCTTACTCAAAAGGGTACTTCCATCCTTGGCCTTCACTTATCCAATTGACTTCACATTGTGCTTTGTATTGTCACCTGTTTGAACTACATGATTAGTTACCTTATTTTCCAAATAGTCATCAAAGCTATATTGCCACTCAGGTGATTGCTACACCCTGAGTCAATGTAAAAGACTCTTTGGTCTTCACTTTGCCTTTCACAAGTTGCATTCATTATCAATGTTGAATCCTCCTTCTGATCTGAAGCATAATTATAGTAGGTATTCTTGTATTGTTGACTTTGGAATCCTCTACCTGCATTTCTTCCAAAGTAATCTCTACCTCTGAAATTACCTCTTTGATTTCTGCCACCTCTTCCTCTTGAATTAAAATTCTGATTATATCCACCATTACTCTGAGTATTATGCCAACAATCATTAGCTAAGTGATTTGTCTTACCACAAATCTAGCAAGCCTTGACAAAATCTTTATTACTCGTGCCTCTTCCTCTACCTTTGCCACATCCTCTTCCTCTTAGGAAGTTAGCTTGACTAGTTGTGCCTTCATCTTCTTTTGTTTGTTGCTTCACTTTGCTATTTTTCTTCTTATCCTTTGAATACATTGCATGACCTGCACTTTTATCACCTTCACCTTTGACATCTTGCTCAAAGGTTAACATATGTCCTAGCAACTGATTTAAGTCAGGAGTAAAATGATCAAGTGACAATTCAGTAGACAAAATGAATGGCTTCCATTCGTCATCACCTCTCAACCCTGTGAGGATTTGCCTTACCAATTTATCCTCCTCAATGTCTTCATCAACTGCTCCTAATGCATCTGCAATGTCCTTCATCCTTGTTACATAGTCTGAGATGGATTGAGAAGCCATCTTCTTGAAAGTGGTAAATTTTGCCCACAAAGATGCCTTCCTTGACTTTGTGGTATTTTGAAAATGCTCCTCCAAGGCATTCCATATATCACTTGCACTTTCAAGACCTCTAATGTGAGGTAGCATGTAGTCATTGACTGCCATATAGATAATGCTCCTAGCTTGAGCATCTTTCTTCATCCAATTCTTCAAATCTGATAATTTCTCCCTAGTTGGAACACTAGGATATCTGAACTGAGGCCTTTCTTCTTCATCTGTGATGTAACTTATCAAGTGTTTGCTCATAAGATGAGCTGCCATCCTCATTGACCATGCTGGATAGTTCTCTCTATCCAACTTCTCTATTCGAAGAGAATCTCCCATCCTTTCTTCACATGTATATTGCTATCTTCAATCTTTATGGGAATAGATGTACCTTTACTTTGAATAATATTCCTTTTGTCTTCCTTGATGTCGTATGACCTCCTTGTCAAGCTTTGCCCTCAAGCTTTCACCTTTTGAACCTTTAGATGTTGAATTCTTTGCACCTGCAGCAGTCGGGGTCCTCCTTCCTTCAATTCTGATGCTTCCTGCTCTGATACCACTGATGGAGAGTGTTAATCTCCAAAAGAACAAGCTACTCTTGTAATTAGAACACCTTTATAACAAGAGTAACTCAAACTTTCACCAATTTTAGAGGATCAATGATTAACTATGAAGTTTTTTAAAAATCTGTGAAGGAGATGACTACACAGAAAGTCTGCTGCACATATCTCTCTCATTACCTTATCAATTGTGTAAAGTTTTTAATGAAACTTTGCAAGGTGTCTCCTATAGTTTCTGCACCTTCTCCAAGTTGAATCACTCCAAAAGATTCAGTGTATCTTGAGAAATGAACTCAACAAGTTACCTATGTCTAAAACTCCTCTTTTGAGAAGTCGATTTAGACACCTATAACTTTTAACACTTGGTTCTCTCAATCTAGAACCCATTTATGAG
The DNA here is from genome assembly GCA_020310875.1 of Ceratopteris richardii. Classification (NCBI taxonomy): domain Eukaryota; kingdom Viridiplantae; phylum Streptophyta; class Polypodiopsida; order Polypodiales; family Pteridaceae; genus Ceratopteris; species Ceratopteris richardii. Next base: position 65,124,680 of record CM035412.1, read on the forward strand.
AATGCTTTTAGCCACAGATAGCTTACCTTCCAACTTAAAGATTGAGTGCTTGCTTGCTCAAAACTTTACACTCTAGAAGGAGAATTGACCAAAACATTAACATCAAATTTTGCGCCTATTTCAAGAACCAGTGAACACTTCTTCACATATGAATGTTCCTACACATAATTCTCATAGCCTGTTTACAATTAGGCTTTCAAACTTTAACCATAGACTCATTAACTATGGACTTAGACATCTACAAAAGATTTCTTGAAATGATCAAGCACAGAAGGAGAATGCACAGAAACATCGGGTGCAATTTTCTTTCATTCCTGAAGGAATTTACAACTGAGTGATAAGAGAGACTTCTACTCACTTCTAAGATGTCTAATGACTCATACAACTATTGATTTCTCTATTCTCATGCTCTCTCATATTTTCCTCGACTTTTTTCCTTGTATATATAGGCAAATATTTACAATATCATGACTATACAAAAGTATAAGTGAACTATCTTTGAACTAATGTACATATGTGTACATCTCTTTCAACTTCTGAATATGCCCTTCCTCCATGCTTCATAACTTGAACTTTCCTTCATCCCTTAACATCCAAACTTTCATTAAAACTTCAATTGTTGATTGCCCTTAACAGCAGAAATCACTCCACAAAAGGAAGTAAGCCCAAAGCTTTGCGGAAAGCTTCAAACTTCTCCCTAGGCAGAACCTTCGTGAAAAGATCTGCAATGTTCTCCTACGTGGGCACATATGCCAAGCTAATCTCCCTAACAGAGAACCTCTCCATGACATGGTGATAATGCACCTCAATGTGCTTAGTGCGAGCATGGAACGCAGGGTTCCTCGCAACTGCCAATGCGCTCTGACTGTCAATGAAGATGGTGGTGGCAGAAGACTGTCCAACACCCAAATCAGCCATAATGTGTCTAACCACACACACTTAACAATCGCTGTGAAAGCTGCCCTATACTCAGCCTCATAACTGAAAGTGGCCACAGTAGGCTGCTTCTTGCTCAACCAAGATATACATGAGCTACCAAGCATGAAGCAAAAACCACTGGTGGACACACGAGTGTCATAGCAACCAGCCCAATCTGAGTCAGAAAAAGCCTGCAAGTCTGGCGGTAGTGATCCCCCCTTGGGATAAAACAACCCAAGTAGCCGAGTACCACTCAAGTAGCGAAAGATGCCCTTAACCGCCTTCCAATGCATGACTCCTGGGCAATGCATAAACCTGCTCATTTGTGAGACAGCAAACTGAATATCTGGCTGAGTAATGCATAAGTAAATCAAGCATCCAACAGCCTGCTGATAGAGAACAGCATCAAATGCATCTCCAGCATCATGAAGACTCAATCGTAAATCTGTCTCCATAGGAGTGGCAATAGGCTTACAACCTTCAAGGCCAAAACGCTGCAATAATGTGTCAATATATTTCGTTTGACACAAAGCCATTCCACTATCAACTTGCATAAACTGAATGCCCAAATAGTGATGCAAATGCCCCAAATCAGACATCTCAAATGAGGCATGCAAATCAGCCTTGAAATCAGCAATATGCTTCTCAACAGGACCAGTGAGCAGCATGTCGTCAACATAGACAACAATGATCAGAAGCACATCATTAGCACGCTTAACATACAAAGTGCTTTAAGTTGGACTGTTCTGAAAACCATGTACAACCAGATAGGCATGTATCTTCTCATACCAAGCACGTGGTGCTTGCTTTAAACCATATAATGCCTTCTTTAACCTGCACACCTGGTTTTCATGCCATGGGGCTAAAAAACATATACTTCTTCATGCAAGTCACCATTCAGAAATGACCAAAGTGTGCATGCCAAAGCTTTGCATCTGACATAGCGTGAGAATCATCTACTGCACATGCCAAATCATTTACAGATTTTTCATAGTCTATGAGCTTATACAGCCCACGACATAAGATGCCAGAAGCAATAATCACATTGCCATTTGACAGATTGTGAACTGTACACCTGTCATCAACAAATTTCATAACCAAGCCAATCTTGGCTAATGCAGAAACTGATAACATGTTCTTTTTGATACGTGGCACAAATAAAGCATCTGACAAAGTGAAAGAACTACCATCAGCAGTAGTCAAAATGATCTTACCAACTCCCATAATAGGATAAGAGGAGTTGTTGGTGCATGTAATAGTATTCCCTGTAGGGGCAGGCTCGAGTGAACAGAAGAAACTGCGCTGCAAGGTAATATGTTTGGTCGCCCCACTGTCAAAGTACCAAATATCTGAGTCTACTACAGACATGCACTGCTCATGAGAAGATGGGTCAAAACTGCAGACAGTAGTAAATGCCCATTCTTCTTCTTGCACAAGATTTGCAGAATCTATTTTCGGTGTAGAGGTCTCTGCAACAACCATTCTAGCCTCTTTCTTCTCTGCCTCTTTAGCAGCTAGTTTTGGACAGTTCTTTATGATATGATCATTCCCTTTACAATACTTACAAAACAATTTCTGCTTTTTTTATTTCTTCTCATCTTTATCTTCCTTCTTCGAATATGCAAAATTAGCAGATTTCTGCTTACTAGTTGAAGAGCTCCATTTTCCTTTGCCGTTCTGACTAGCCAGGAAAGCTTGATCTGGAACTCGCATAATGGACCTGTTTTGCCTGGACTGATCTTCCTACAAAAGAATAGAGACTAACTCCTCAAATGATAAGGCATTTGGATTGCCTTTCATCATCAAGTGAAGAGTAGAAGCAAAACTCTGATATGAATCAGGAAGACCATTCAAAACGGTCTGCACAAGTGAGCTATCTGGTATAACCTCATCAGCAGAAATCAGTTGTTCCTTCAAGTCTTTGATCTTCCTTAGAAAACTGTCCATAGAATCACCTTCATTCATGTGCTCACTCTCCAACTGTTTTCGGAGGTAAGCAACACGAGCCTCATTCCTAGCTTGGTACAATGTGGTAAGTGTATCCCAAGCATCCTTAGCTGTTCTGCAAGAGCGAATGTGAGGAATAATGGCATGTTTGACAGACAAAGCTATGAATGCATGTGCCTAGGCATCTCTCCCATCCCAGCGAATCTGCTCTGCAATAGGTGCAGCACAAACAGTAGGCAATAGGCGTATATACAAGCCAGGGGAAAAAAACCTCCTAAAGAGGGAAAAAAGTGCCACGGCGGTCCTAGTGTGTTCACACACATCACTACCTAAATATATCAACAAGCCAGATATTCAGTTTGTTGTCTCACAGATGAGCAGGTTTATGCATTGCCCAGGAGTCAAGCATTGGCAGGCAGTTAAGCGCATCTTTCGTTATTTGAGTGGTACTCGCTACTTGGGTTGTTTACTACTGCCAGATTTGCATGCTTTTTTTTACTCTGATTGGGCTGGTTGCTATGACACTCGTGTGTCCACTAGTGGCTTTTGCTTCATGCTTGGTAGCTCATGTATATCTTAGTTGAGCAAGAAGCAGCCTACTGTGGCCACTTCCAGTTGTGAGGCTGAGTATAGGGCAGCTTTCACAGCGACTGTTGAGTGTGTGTGGCTCAGACTCCTTATGGTTGATATGGGTGTTGGTCAGATTTCTACCACCACCATCTTCACGGACAGTCAGAGCGCATTGGCAGTTGTGAGGAACCATGTGTTCCATGCTCACACTAAGCACATTGAGGTGCATTATCACTATGTCAGGGAGAGGTGTTCTGCTAGGGAGATCAGCTTGGCATATGTGCCCACGCAGGAGAACATTGCAGACCTTTTCACGAAGGCTCTACCTAGGGATAAGTTTGAAGCTTTTTGCAAAACTTTGGGCTTACTTCCTTTTGTGGAGTGATTTCCACATAGCTTGGCACTTCCTTATACATGAGTGCCAGCTCCTTGTTCACCACATCATAGGGGGGATTTGTTGATATACTTAGGTAGTGATGTGAGTGAACACACTAGGACCGCCGGGGCACTTTTTTCCCTCTTTAGGAGGTTTTTTCCCCCGGCTTGTATATAGGCCTATTGCCCTAATGGGCTACTTATCTTTGTACATTCTCTAGTAATACATTCAGTATTGTGTGTTGTGCTCCAAGCTTCTTCTTCTCCCTTGTGTTCTTCGTGTGCTGCCGCAGACGTCTAACTCCAACACAATTATCATGTACTTTGATATCAGTTGCTCAACTTGATGACCTTGGTTATAAGGGGGTTTTCTAGGCTCTATCCTTTTGCATATCAAAGGGAAATATGTATAAGTTGGCTCACTTTATCCTTTATTTGTGTCATAGAAAGAACACTTGTTAGCTGTTATTGAACAACCTATGGCTTGTATTTGGCATGGTTGTTTGGGTCGCATATCTCAGAGTGGAATGGAAAATCTTTCTCATTTTGGCTGCTTACCTATGTTATCTTTCTTTGATTTCTCATTTTGTGAGCATTATCGATATGGAAAGCAAACTAGGAATGTGCATAACATGCACATTACTCTTCAATTCAGCCTTTAGATCTCTTTCATACTGATGTGTATGGTCCTATGCCTATGGGATCATTAGGTGATTCTCTTTGCTTTTTCACTTTCATAGATGATGCTACTAGAAAAGTCTAGGTATATCCTATCAAATTGAAGGATGAGGTATTCCTTATTTTCAAAAAATGGGCAGCTGAAAAGATGAATATAACTATTCAAGATAGAGTAGTTTCTATGCTGCATCATGCAAACCTTTCACAAGGCTTTTGGTTAGAAGCAGTATCAACTATAGTTCACGTGATTAAGCTTTCACCTAGTATTGTCAAAGGTTTGAAAGTGCCACAAGAGTTATGGATTGGGAAGCCACCATATTATGATCATCTTTGAGTTTTTGGATGTAAAGCATATGTTCATATACCCAAGAATCTTAGACAAAAGCTGGGCCATAAGTCAAAGAAATGCATTTTTCTTGGATATGGTCGAGAAGAAAAATTTGAATATCGCTTATGGAATCTTGAAACAGGATCAATGATCAGTAGTGACATCATTTTCAATGAGTCTAAGATGCATAAATAGCCCATTAAGGAGGTTGAAGTGAGAAGACTGGCGTTTGAGGATACTAGTCGTCCAATAAGCATGCATAAAATTGTAGCACATAGGGATGTTCAAGAGACCGATCATATCAGTCTGCAAATGTGCAGCAACCATTGAGATGCTTTGCTTGTGTCTCATATCCACCTGATAGATATGTTCCAGGTTTGGATTTTGTTATGCTAATAGACGATGGTGAGCCTTCTTGCTACAAAGAGGCTATGCAGACAAAGTATCATGTCAAGTGGGAGCCTGGCATGAAGAGTGAGTTGGATTCTATTCACAAGAATGGTATTTGGGATTTAGTACATTTGGCAAAGTGCAGGAAATATTTACCATGTAAATAGGTATATAAGCTAAAATTCACATCAAATATTGCTTCTCCAAAGTATAAAGCACAACTTGTTGTAGAGGGTTTTAAGCAACAACATGGTGTTGATTTCGAGGAAATCTTCTCTCCACCGGTCAAGATGAGTACCCTGCGCATGCAGCTTAGACTCGTTGCAATGGAGGACTTAGAGCTAGTACAAATGCATATGAAAACTACTTTCTTGCATGGAGATCTTACATATGAGATCTATATGTAACACCTATAGGTTTATGCAGTTGCTGGCAAAGAAAGTCTAGTTTGTAAGCTCAAGAAGAGCTTATATAAACTTAAATAGTCCCCTAGACAAATGGTACTAAAACTTTGATGCTTTTATGAAGTCTCAAGGCTATTCTTCAAGCAATGAGGATCATTGTCTCTACACAAAGAGATTCTTAGATGGCAGCTTGATATGCTTGATACTTTATGTCGATGATATATTGATTGTTGGGAAGTCCTCATGACTTATGAATTCTCAAAAAGAAGTTCAGCCAAACATTTTATATGAAGGATTTGGGAGTGCCAAACATATTATTTGCATGCGCATTACTCGTGATCGAAGTAAAAGATGCATATACTTGTCTCAAAGTGAGCACTTATCCAAAGTACTTCACAAGTTCAATATGCAGTGTGGAAGGGCATTGAGTACACCTTTACCTACATATGTGAAATTGAACAAGGATGATTGCTCCAAATTAGATGAAGAAAAGAAATTCATGAACAAGATTCCTTATTAGTATCCTGTTGGTAGTCTCATGTATGCTATGATAGCTATGAGAATAGACATTGCATTTGCAATGGGCGTTGTGAGCAAATATATGTCTAATCTTGGCAAGAAGCATTGGGAAGCAGCCAATATGATTTTGAGATATCTAAGTGGCACTAAGGATGTGTCTATGCTTAGGTAGAGGGAAAGCATCCACTACAAAAATTTTGATTATGTTGGTTGTGTAGACAATTGCAAGTCTACATCAAGGTACATTTTTCATTTTGTTTGAGGTGCTATCTCTTGGAGATCTCATCATCTGTTTCCACCACAGAAGCAAAGTGTGTTGCAGCAAGTAAGGCATGTAAGGAAGCATTGTGGCGTTCTCATATTGCTTTTGATATGGGTCTATGTCACTATGTACCTCTTTTACTCAGTGGTAGTCAGAGTGCCATTGCTTTAGCTAAGAATCCTGTCTATCATGCAAAGGCCAAACACATTGAGGTGCCGTATCACTTCATTAGATTTCTAAGCACATTATTCTTGAGAAGGTTCATACTCGAGATAATGGTGCAAATGCTTTAACTAAAGCTCTACCACAAGATAGCTTTTGACACAGTTGTCACTTGATGGGGGTTACTTGATTCATGATCTTACACAGTCACTTCTATACTATGTAACATGTGTTGGTGCATTTTACCCAAGCCTACATGCTTGATATGATTTGATTTATGTTCATTTGTAGTCATATGTGTAGACATATGAACACCTCTTGTAAAAGAGTATATTTTATCTCTTGTAATTGTGAAAGAAAGAATGGCTTAAGTCATCCATGATGTATAAAGGAAATCCGTGGCTCTAACTACCCAAAACCACGAATACATCAACTGAGAGAATATCTCCTAATTCCTAGCACCACTTTTAGGTGAAGTTATTTGAATTCAAATTCAAAACCACCTCCAAAAGTAGTTATAAAAAGAGCAAGAAGGAAGTCACCATTAGAGAGCTTGATTCGTGCCCATGAACATGTTCATTTGTAGAGATTGAAGAGCTTACTCCATAGCTCTATCATTCTACTCCCATTGTGCAAGTATTCATTGCTAATGTGGTTGTAATTATATGTGAATCTATACATTCATCATTTACTTCTTCTTTGTTTTATTCTCTGTTATACTCACTTAGAACAGTAACTTGAGAAGCTCATAGCTTGGGCTATACATAACCTTTTTAAGAGTTTTAAAGTGCATTGGATTGCTCTCAACGTCTAGTTTTTATTCACAAAGCTTCATGTTCATTGGATTTACTTTCTGTGAGAACCCTGTGTTTTTCTGCTCACTAGTTGAATCTCTGCAAAGCCCCGAAAATGGCAAGAGTGTTTGAGATTTTGCTAAATCTTGTTCTCAATGCTCAGTTGATCAATTGAAGTGTTTTAACTTGTATTGCAAGCTATCTAAGTCTGTTTGCTATTTCGAGAATGAATTTTTCTAATTCCTACCAGGTTGAGAGCATTGTTCATTTTTCCAGTAGGTGTATGTACAAAAATAGCAAGTTTTGGAAGCTAGTCATTTTGCAACTAGTTTGTCTTAACTCAAAATTTTGAGATACTTGTTCCAAAACACTTGGGTGATTTTTTTGTGGATTTAGGAATATCAAAGGGTCTACTAACCAAATTTGAACTCTCATTTGACTAGTGAAAATGTGGTTGTAGCAGCACCAACTCATCTTCGGATTGCATCCACCATCTCTCTTTATAGTGGTATCAGAGCATAGTCAAACAACATGGGAGATGGATTTCCATTAACAATTGAAAAATTGGATAGAAACAACTACCCAGCATGGTCTCTAAGGATGGAGGCTTATCTTCAAGGGAGGAATCTATTTGGATACACATCTGGAGATGAAGCTATGTCAACCATGAGGAACAAAGGGTAACCATCACATGAAGAAGAGGAAAGACTTTCAAATTGGTGTTCAAAGGATGCACTTGCAAGGTCATATATTCTAAACTCAATCTCTGATTTTCTTTTACCTCATTTCAAGGGATGCAAGAAATCAAGAGAGACTTGGAATGCACTTTCTTCTTTCTTTTCCTCCAACACTCAAGCAAGGAAGAACCAATTGTGGATGGAGTTCACAACAATGAAGAAAAGCCCCAAGCAAAGTGTGACTGATTATGTCACAAAGATGAAGAGATTTGAGATCAACTTGGAAGCATTGGAGAGTTAATTGAAGAGGAACAAATCATTAGACAAATCATAAATGGAATCAAAGAAGATGACAAGTGGGAGTCCTTCACAACAACCATGGATTTGTACATGGATATGCATGTACCCGACCTCAACACACTCATGGGCCGACTCTTCACTCATGAAGCAAAGATTAGAAAAGGTGGTGAGTCCTCAAGAGGTAATCAAACTTCTGCCTTATATTCTGATAAAGCTAAGGTCAAGGACAAGTCAAAGAATAAGAAGAATGAAGATGAAGGTAGCTCTTTCCAAGCAAACTTTGTAGGTAGAGGAAGAGGTAAAGGTGGAAAGAATGGTAGGGGGAGATCCCAATCATCTCAACCTTGCAATATATGTGGCTTATCTAATATCACTATTGAAGAATGTTTCAGGAACCCGAGGAACTCAAGAGGAAGAGGCTTCAATAGAGGTGGTTATGGATCAAATAGAGGCAGATACAATGGAGGCTACAACAACAATTACAACAACAAGAACAACAACAACAGCTATCAAAGTGTCCATAGAGGAAGAAGAGATTACAATAACTATGCAGAGGAACCAAAGTCAAGAAGATTCATTATTGAGTATGATTCTATCAGTGAAGAAGGGTAAGGATGATGATCACATCTTTTACATTGATTCAGGATGCTCAAATCATGTAGCAGGAAATGTGGCTTTACTTTCTGATTTGGAAGATCCTCACAAAAAGCATGAAGTGCAAAGAGGAGATGATACAAATCACTCGGTGGAGAAGATAGGTAATGTGAAGACATCAGATGGGAATATGAACCTCTTAAGCAAAGTCTTGTATGTCCCTACAATAACCAAAAATTTAATAAGTGTTGGGCAGATTGTTGAAAAAGGATTGTAGGTTAGGTTCAACCGATTTGGAGAATATGTTGAAGACCCAAGGCAAGGCTTTAGAGGAATTTCCAAAGGAGAAAAGACAGGAAGACTTTTGACTTTTGAAGTGGAAGATACAAAGAACATAGATTTACTTAGTTGTAGATCTCAAACTCTCACATAGTTGGAGATATGGCACAAAAGGCTTGCTCACATTGGTGAGAGGACACTCAAACAAATTTGTAGGAACCAAAGTGTACTTGGTCTCCCTAATATCACAAGGCAACACATGATTTATAAGTGTGAAGCTTGTCAATTCGGCAAGGCTCATAGACAACCTTTCAATATGAAGGGATATGTGTATCAAAATCTTTTGGATCTAGTGCACATGGATGTGTGGGGTCCTAGTAAGGAGCCATCTATATCATGCTCAAGATATTATGTGTCTTTCATAGATGATTGTAGCAGGTGGACCATTCAGTTTTTCATGAAGCACAAGGATGAAGTTTTTAATTGCTTTAAGAAGTATGTTGCTCTTGTTGAAAACCAAATAGGTAGGACTTTGAAAAGACTCAGATCATATGGTGGAGGAGAATACTTGTCCTCTGAATTTGATGCCTACTTAAAGAGGCATTAAAATGGAAGTCACTACAAGGTATACACCCAAACTCAATGGTGTAGCACAGAGGAGAAACAGAGCTATTGTTGAAGCCGCAATGTCCATGCTCAATGAAAAGGGATTTCCAAACTACCTATGGGTAGAGGCTCTGTCTACATCCACATATCTCATAAATAAACTTCCATCTAAGTCACTAGATGGAACCACTCCATATGAAGTGTGGAATGGAAGAAGACCTAGTCTAGAGCATTGTAAAATCTTTGGATGCTTAGCCTATGCTCACATTCCTTCTCAAGTAAGAGGGAAATTGGATCCCAAGGCAAAGAAGTGCATATTTATTGGTTATGAACAAAACCAAAAAGGATATAGAGTGTACAATTCAACCAATAAAGGATTTTCTGTGAGTAGAGATGTAATTTTTTATGAGAACAAATCATGGTTTGATGATGATAGGAAAGTGAAGCTACCTTATGACTTGGATGAAGATTTTCCATCACTTCAACCAAAGGATCCAAAACAAATTGAAGAAAGTGATTGGAGATTGACCTAGAAGACTTGGAAAGACTAAAGCTATGGAAGAGCAAAGGTAAAGCAAAGATGCAAGATGCTACATATGGACCCGAGAGCTCACATCAACCACTTAGAAGGTCTTCAAGGGAGAAGAAGAAACCAGGGAGGTATGGTTATGATACTTCTTTGGTCACCAAGCACTCAATCTACATTGCAATGCAATCAACCAATGAAGAACCTACCACATTTGAAGAAGCACAAAGCAAGGAAGCTTGGAGAGATGCAATGGATGAAGAAATGGAAGCCTTGAAGGAGAACGACACTTGGGAGCTTGTACCTAACAAGCCATATGAAGGTAATTGGATCTCGATGGATATACAAAATCAAGAGGAATCTAGGTGGAAGTATAAATAGACATAAAGCAAGGTTAGTTGCTAAAGGGTTTGCTCAAACCCATGGTATGATTATGAGGAGACTTTCTCTCCTGTTGCAAAAATGCCTACAATTAGGGTTCTCATTAGTCTTGTTGCATCTAGAAATTGGAAGCTCTATCAACTTGATGTAAAGAATGCTTTCTTAAATGGACAGATTTTTTAGGAAGTGTATATGGCACAACCTCTTGGATATGAGGATGCACATCATCCTAACTATGTATGCAAATTAAAGAAAGCCTTGTATGGATTCAAGCAAGCTCCAAGAGCTTGGAATTTCAGATTGGTGACTTATTTGTAGGACCAAGGATTCAAAGCTAGCAAGGCGGATACCTCTTTGTTCATAAAGAGGAATGGATCTGAAGTGATCTATCTATGTGTGTATGTTGATGATATTATTATCACAGGGAATGATCTTGAAGGAATCAAACAGGTAAAGAATCAAATGAAGCAGGAGTTTAAAATAAGTGATCTTGGACCACTCACTTATTTTCTTGGATTGGAGTTAATCTACACAGGATCAAGTATATACATCACACAAAGGAAGTATGTGCATGACATGTTCATCAAGTTCAAGATGGAAAACACCAAGTGTCCAGGTACACATATGGAGCAAAATCATAAGCTTAGTGATTATGAAGGAGATCCAATTGAAGACATCACAAGCTATGAAAGCTTGGTTGGAAGTTTGAGCTATGTAACACTCACAAGGGTGGATATATGCTATAGTGTTAGCATATTGAGTCAGTTTATGCATAAGCCGAGAAGACCACATATGGAAGCGGCCAAGGGAGTCCTCAAGTACCTAAAGGGGACCATGATTGACGGTTTCTTTTATCCATTTACTTCAGATATTGAGCTAAAAGCCTACTCAGATGTGGATTGGGCTGGATCTAGAGATGATAGAAGAAGCACATCTGGGTATGTATCATTTGTAGGTTCAAAAATCATTTCTTGGTCATCCAAGAAGCAACCAACAGTGGCATTATCTTCTACTGAAGCCGAATATAGAGGTTGGCTAATGCAACTCAAGAAATCATGTGGTTAAAATCTTTGTATACAGATCTTGGACTTCATGGGGGGGAGGGGGGGAAGAGGGAAGGGGGGGTTCCACCACCCAAGGCAAATGGTAAGACCTCTCGTTACCCCAAGGTTTTCGAGATAGATCTTACCAGGCCTATAAAATGGCCACCAGGGTTAAGTTTTATATCACATCATCTTAAGTGCTATGATTGTCCATATTCTAGTAGCACTAGCATTCATAAGCTTCACGCATATATATGGATAGAACCGTCATTGTATCTTTCGTTAAGTGAAAGAATTTTGGGTTCCTTGCATTTCTATTTTATGTTGGTTTTTGCACTAAAAACTAGTATATTCTCTCATATCATATTCTATTTCATGTGTTTTTGTATGTATGTTTATACATGTATGTGTACGTGTACGTGGAGCTCATTGCCTAATGCGGTCATTGCATCTCTCTTGTCTATAAGTTCTTCCTTCAAACCAGTGATTTCGGTGTCCCGTTGAGTAATCAGATTGTCCTTTTCCGCTAATTGTTCTTGGAGTTGCTGAATCTGAGTCTGTAATGCATGATTCTCGGCTTTAAATGCAAGTGCTTCTTCCTGGAGCGGGGCAATATCTGCTTCGAGCAGGTCAACCTTACTCTACAACTCGTGTTGAATGGTCTGAGTTGCCAGCTTCATCTGGAGGGGCAATTGCTGGGAGAATTGGATGAGAAGTTGGCCCATGGATGCCAATTCCGTGAACATTATTGCCGGGGGGGAAGAGAAGAAGGAGGTTGTGATGATGAGGCTGTGATGATGAGGAGGGTGGAGAGTAGTTGGGAGAGGAGAGGAGATGGGTTGATGCCTCACGTATCAGTTGAAGGCGCAACGGGAAGAACAGCAGCAGAATCGGGAATGGTAGTTGGAGAAGGAAGAGGGATAAGGGCAGTCGGAACTAAAACGATTCCGGTCTCAAGTTGTTGAGGGGTCTTCATTGCGACTTCGGTAACTACTTCTTCAACACAGGTCTGATTGACTACATCTGCTTGGACAGTGGCGGTTGGTGAAGGAGGTTGGCAGTCCAGAACAGTGGTATCTGCCATTGTCTCCTTCACAACCTCAACATCCGATTGAGGAGATTCTTCCTGCTGTGAGGCTGCAGCTACATCTTCCATGATAACATCTTTATCCGGCTACTTGAGAGGAGAAGACAGGATGGACTCTACCTCTAAGGACGTGGCAGTGTCATGGAATACTTCAACATCTTGTACTGTGGTGGAACCCTGCACCTGACTTTGCGATGGACTAATGCGATGGCGTTTTCGTTGGAAGAAATGAAGCAGATCTTCATCATCGTCGTCGTCAATCATCTGGGTAGATTCTTCATGTAGCAGCGTGGTAGTCACTGGAGGTGGTTGCACAGCTTGTATCACCGGAAGGAGAAGGGTGAGGAGGTGGGGCAGACGGGTACGAGGCATATCGTTCTTGGCAATTTGTTTAGTAATGGTTAAGCATTCACAGTGAATGCGCCGGAAGAAAAAGGATGTGAAATTGACACCCTCTCGTGAGGCAGTATCAATCATCGAGTAAAAAGGTCTGGAGATGCCATACGTGCATTTTTGCAGGTTTAACGCGGCTACAAGAAATTGCAAAGCGGTACGCTCTGGTTTGGGTCGGCAAAGAATGGCAAACTCATTAGATGAGTGCCGGGGAAACGATTCCTTCATGGTTGCGATTGGAAGGAGTGGGCCATCAACCAACCCTTCCTGACGGAGACGGAATCCCTCAGCAAATGTGTTTAGGGTAACTACGACATGGGGGTTTAAACACGTTAATGGCCAACACTACTCTGTAGCAGGCGTGGCGGCGATGGCAAAAACTATCTGCGCATGGAAGGGGTGACACTCCACTGAATGCCAAGGTAATTCAACGAAGGCCAATAGTCCCCGAGCACGCAAGTCCTCACTCACATCCAGAGTGAGACCTGCACGGAAGGTTACTATGTTAGCAAGAGCTTCCATGGCGCACGCAGAGATAAACACAGACACAGAGCACAGAAGGGTCGCAAACACACAAAAAAACACAATAACGACTAACAGCGAAAGGAACAAGCTTAAGTAGAAACATTGCAAAGAAGTAGGCAGCAAGAACCCTAATCATAACGCAATATTGGAAATATACCGATATAATGGCGACATGCATGTATTAACAGATGCAGTGACACAGAGGAGGTTATTAATCATGGTTAGATAAGAAAACAGAAAGATTACGGTCAGTAGGTCAACCGAAACACGGAGAGCAGAAAAGAAATGCAAGTGACAAGAGAAAAAGAGTAAAAATACCAAAGACACCTCATGGGTTGGTAAATGGCAGATGGTAGGGTCGAAGCTTCGAACCATTAATCACGTTAGGGAGAAGGTGACCAGCTAAGGTAGATAACCGAAAAGTAGTAGGTCCCACTTGTTTAGCAATCCGGTATGGGCTGAACCACCGCAGCTTAAATTTTTCGACGGATCTATTAGACTTAGCGTTATAGAAGAGGACCAACTGGTTTACCATAAACACAGGAGTTTTTAGGAAACAATCGTGGGTTTTGGCCTGTCTCAGCTGCACTTCCTACCTCACCCAGAAACTCTCCAAACACTGTTCATCCAAGGACCATAAAGCCTCCAATCGAAAGGGAAAAGATTCTTCCGGTAAGAGCTTCCGTTCAAGGGCAACACGTAGACTGGGAACCACCAGTTCCATCGGAGCAATTGCCTCCAATCCATACACCAACTTAAAAGGAGTTGTTCTGGTCGCCACTTTGTATGTGGTACATTAAGCCCATAGTACAGCAGGTAGAAATTGGTCCCATCTCTCTGGGCAATCTAACACCAATTTCTTCAAGATGTTTAAGAGAGATTTGTTGGTACTCTCAGCAAGTCCATTTGCTCGTGGGTAATAAGGAGAATTGAATTTGTGCACAATCTGGAATGTCTTCGTAAGCACTTGCATTAATGTATTTGCAAAGTGCGTACCTTGATCAGTGACGATCTCCAAGGGTAACCGTGACGCGGAAAGATATCCTTCATTAAGCATTTAACAACCGCAGCCGTTGTAGCCGATCGCAGAGCCCATGCCTCGGCCCATCGGGTAGCGTAATCTGTGCATGTCAGAATATATCTGTTATTGGTAACGGTTGCCAGAGGTGTAATTGGTCCTATGAAATCCAATCCCAATTTCTGAAAGGGTTCCAGAGGCATAACAGGTTGGAGAGGGAAGTCAAAGGCTGACCGGACCACTGGCACTCGTCGCACTGTTGTACATATTGGGTCACATCACGATACATCGTTGGCCACCACAATCCACTCTGTAGAATCTTTCGGTGAGTCAGATCAGTCGCAAAATGTCCTCCAGGTGGGACAGTATGGGCCATGTTAATGACTAAAGCATATTCATGTGGGGGAACACATCTGAGTAGTACTCCCGAGTGATCCATGTAATATAATTGTCCGACAATCAACCGAAAACGTCGATTGTACGTGGCTAGTCTTCGTCTAGTTGCTGAAGAAATCATATCAGGCGGACATCCACTAGTCAAGAACAGAAGTAAGGTGTCATAGTAAGAAGAAGGTACCGGATTCTGCTGCATAGATGGCTGGTGTTGTATCATCAATTCCCTCCGGAGGCTCACCGGAATCCAATCGAGAGAGAAAGTCAGCAAGCGTGTGTGCTGACACTGGTTGGTGTACAACAGAGTAATCAAATTCTTGAAGCAGCAAGACCCATCGTGCTAGCCATCCTCCCAAATGTTGTTGGCGCACCAGATACACCAATGCTACATGATCGACGTGGAAGGTGAAGCGTCTGCCCAACAGATAATGTCAAAATTTTTTCACAAAATATACTAAACCAAGACACTCTCGTTCAGTAACTGAATAGTTACGCTCTGCCGGGGCCAATCTTTGGCTCGCATAATATACCGAACGAAACCATTTATCTGTCTACTGCATCAATACGCTACCAATGGCACTGTCGGATGCATCCATAAAAACATGAAATGGCAATTCCCAATTTGGTGCTTATAAAATGGGAGCATGAGTTAACAGTGTTTTCAGTCGGTCAAATGAAAGTTGACACTCTTCGGTCCATTCGAACTGATGCGGGCTACTGGTTATCAAACGATTAAGTGGTATGGCCAGATGAGCAAGCCAACGCAGATGCCACCCAGGCCACCGAATTTGGCCTAAAAACCGCATCACGTCTTTAGGTGTCTTAGGAGAAGGAGCCTCCAAGACGGCCTTCACTTTGTTTGGATCCACCTGAATGCCTTGTTTGGAAATAACATGCCCGAACAGCTTACCACAGGAAACAGAGAACACCAATTTATTCGGGTTCAGACACAAGCGATATTCCCGACACTTTGAAAAGCAACACCGTAAATGATACAAGTGTTCCGAAATATCACCTGATAGCGAAAAATCATCCAGGTACACTCTCATAAAGGTGGTGAGGTAAGGGGATAAAATTTCTTGCATGCAACATTGAAATGTACTAGGAGCATTGTGCAGCCCAAACGACATTACGGTACACGCATAGACACCCCAGTTGGTAATAAATGCAGTCTTGGGTATATCCTACTCATTCATTTGGACTTGATTGTAACCATTGTAGCCATATAGAAAGGAATACATCTCCCGACCGGCCACATCGTCTAACATGGTGTCCAAGAACGGCAACGAAAATGGATCAGGTACAGTTGCAGCATTGAGTTTTCGGTAGTCCACGCATATCCGCAACTGCTTGTTTTTCTTTGGAACTATAACAATAGGAGAGATCCATTCTGCATGCTCGATAGGCACAATAAATCCCACCTTCAACAAGCGATCCACTTCGGCTTTAACCTGCACCGCATAGTTAGGATTCATCCTATAACTGGGTTGTTTGATGGGTCTCGCATCCGGTTTCAGCACCACTCTGTGTTGATAAATCTGCGGGTCCAACCCTTTCATATCCCTGTAGTCCCATGCAAACACATCAGCGAACTCTTGTAGCAACTGCAATAAATGCTCCTGGAAAGTCTGGGATAGTCCTACTTTTATTTTTACTGGTCGTGGGTTGGTTTGGTCACCTAAATTATAGGTGATCAACTGATCTTCCGGTACATAGAACTGCCGAGGTTTCTCCAAATCGTCTCCTGACTGAAGTAATTGTTGGAGCATCATATCATCCAAGTTCTGTTTCGGAATTGACTCATGCACTTCGGTCAGTGGTTCACCGTATAGGCTACCAGACTCTAGTTATCAGCCACCGTTTGTAAATCTACAGTGCCAAGTGCCATTAGGTCTTTATTGGCTCGAAGGAAAGTCTCCTCTTCATCGTCGGAGAGACCATCCAGCATGTGTACAGGCTCCGCTAAATATGGTCGTGCATGTAAGTCACAGGGTTTCATGTCGTCCAGTGGGACAACATACTTCCGGTGATTATTTTTAAAGACTAATTCATGCGCTGACCAGTCTTGCACTACCTTAGCTTGCTTTAGCCAAGGACGTCCAAAAAGCAGATTGTAGTCCAAGCTCGATACTAGTAAATCTAGCACAACAAAGGTCATTTTGAAAACAGAACCCTGTAGAGTGATCGGAATATCTCACACCGAGCCCACTGGATGGACTCAAGATTGATCAGCCATACATACAAAGAATTGAAGCGGTTCAATTTGCATCCACCCCAGCCGTTTGCAAAGGGCTGCTGTGGCAATATTGACACCAGATCCGCCATCAATTAAGACTTGTGTGATGTTGTGATTTTTTTACCATACTGTAATCAGTGGTACCATATGGTCCACCATTGGGTCAAATTCCGGTTGGATTGTAGCTTTTACAAGAGCACTCGAAGAGCCTGGACTAACCTACTGTTGGAACTGTTGTCGAACTCCAGGGACCAAAGCCAATAATTGACCCAAGAGCAATGTAATTGATGCCTTGGAAAGAACATCCCAGACCGAATCAATTTTGGTTGTTTCCGGTACGGTCTCTGGTATGGACTCTGATACCGTATGAGTCAAATTTCGCTTCTCTGGTGCCTCCGACAAGATACTTTGCTGCGTCACCAAAACTGGATCAGGGAAAATAGCGTGTTCCTACGTAGCCCACTTGCTTGCCTTTATGAACGCATGCTGCTGTTCACGAATTCCTGGTTCGAAGATCTCCACAGCTGGTTGTAGTTGCTTGCTCGATCGTGTTTGTACCGCTACTGCTTGTGTGTCTACTTGTGAGATATACACCATATTTGCCGTCGGATGTTGTCGTTCTTTTTTCTTTTTGTCATACTCCTCTGCATCTTTGCAAAACCTCCGGATCTGCCCTATTTCTCCACAAAGATGACATTTAGGAGTTGGATTAGATGTACCTTCTCCTGACGGGCTTGCATTCCATCGAGTTTGACTGAAGTTATTTGTTCGCCCTCCTTGATAATTCATGTATCCCTGGTACGGGGTGTTCCTCATCTGCGGTGGTACATAATGGCTAGCCAGTTGTCCCTGCTCCTGAATGATGGCATTAACTGCTGCTCTGTTCTGTACCTTGGCATTATACGAACAAGTCTCCATGGTATGATCTGTTATGTGGCAGATGGCACAATACATTTGGTTCAGTGCGCATGTTGAACTGCTATGCCCTGGGTTTTTGCATTTGGCACAATAGACTTGTTTAAAAGGGTCCTCGTTAGATTGCCTAGACACTTTCAGCCACTCCACGTCTTCGGTAAATCTGCCCACTTTGTTCTCTAATTGTAGTGCCATAGCAATTACAGCATCTAAAGTCATTCCACCCACACTCCTTATGATCATAATCTACTTCAATTGGGGCTTTAATCCATTGATGAACCATTGAGTGATAACTTCATCTGGTAGATTAGCATGCATGGGTGGCAACTGCCTTAGATGTGTCCGAAATAGCGTGGCATAGTCCTGTATACTTTGGTGTGATTTCTGCCTATTGTTCTACAAGTAGTCAAAAATTTCGACAGGATTCTTCTTCAATCGAAACCGTTGTAGAAAGGCATCCTTTACATCATCATACTACCAAAAGTGGTTCAAATCGTATTTTGTTAGCCATTGTGCAGCTTCATTAACCAGGGTTGCCTGGAATACAATAGCTTTGTAGGCAGGGTCTGCTGGATAGTTCAGAACTGCATAATTAATCTCCAAGGTCCGTACATGCGCATCTGGATCATCCCCCGGAAATCCTCCAAATTTTGTATACGTGTGCTGGTACCAGACACGGTGGGATAACCTGTTGCTTCTATTGTTGCTGTTGTTGTTGTTGTTGTTGCTGTTGTTGTTGTTGTTGTTGTTGTTGCTATTATTGTTGTTGTCGTTGTTGTTGCTATGAGCCACTCATGGTGTTGTTGTTGGTGGTGTTATTATTACCCGGATTTTAGGGAGGTATCTCTTGATCTTCCTGGACTGTATGGTCAACCTGCTCACTTTCCGGTCCTAAGATGTCATTGAACCGATTGCTTAACTCCAAATCTATCAGCCCTTCCTTGACTTGAGTGTCAAAATTAGCTAATCGCACACCAAAAAATGGTGAGCGCAATAAGTTTCCACCAAAGAGCACCGTAGTTTCACCGAAAAACTTCGAATCGCCACCAGGTAATACCGAACTCTCACCGAAAGTCACCGAATTCTCACCGGACCAGATTGCACTGTCACCGGAAACGTTCTCACCGGATAACGCAAACCTGGCACCGAAAGCGATCGAATTCTGACCCAATAGTGCAGAACTGACTCTGCACTGCATCTCTGTACAACCCAAAATCACCGTACTTCCTCCAGAAGGGACCGGACTCGCACCGGACTTCACCAGAATCTCGTCATGTACTACGGAACTACCACTGGAATTGCTGCTGGCTAGCTGTACCGAACCTTCTGCAACTGGACTTAACTGTCCTGTACTTCTACCATCAGGGGGTGTTCCTAATAGATTCGGAACTGCCCAAGGATGTTAATCTCTACGGTACTTGGGGTATGATTCGTCGGAACGTGTTACAGGCATATGTCAAAGAATTCTTCCTCAATCTTTAATCTTCGTTGCAAACGGCTACTCCATTTCCCACAGACGGCACCAGTGTTAAACTTTTACCAGTTTAATCTATTTTCAATCCTGGGTTCTTGGGATGGTTAGGGGTTTGTAAACAGAGGCCTTGTTTATATTTTCCCAAACTACAGATTAAGATTACACGACTTCACTGAATTCAGCACTAAACATATCATCTTCCCGCACTACTCTGAATACGTTCGTTAATGCACTTTACATTAGAAAGTTTACCATGTAACTCCTTTACTTAGCACATTAATCAAATTACTTCAGTAGCTTCCTTATTTCTTTAGTAACTTCACTTAATGATTAAACTTAATTAACGAAACAGACTTAGTTACACAGAGTTCTGCAATAGCGCTCGCTTCCGGCTTCTCACCCAGACGAACAGTCCGGCGACTCACCTTCTACATCACGCGACTTCTTCCATTAATCCTGTCAAAGAGTACAATGTTGCACTACGCCTTTTCATCATGCGTGCGACTTTTCAGGATATATTTTACAAGAATTATGAGTTCCTTTCCGGCTGCTTACAGATTGAATGTTTAGTAACTAGAGAAGTATCAAACCCATACCTCTCTGGTTTTCTTTTCTTCCTCATGGACTCCTTAGGCCATGATGTAATGATTCTTCCACTTCTCCAAGTTCCTACATTTTAGCTTTACCTTTAGACTTCCACATTTTGCGTTTTTCAATCTGAGTTGCTTCATCATCTTCTGAGGTATCTTGCTCTTCAATTTTAGGAGGATTGTCCTTGACAAGTTTTGGAAAATGTTCTTCAAGATCATAAGGTAAGTTGATCTTCATGCATGAATCTTCATACCAAGAACTATTCTCATCAAACACTACATCTCTACTCAGCAAGAATCCTTTGGTTTTTGGGTTATATAATTTGTAGCCCTTTTAGTTGTTTTCATATCCAATGAATACACGCCTTTCTACTTTTGGATCCATCTTCCCTCTAACCTGTGAAGGAACATGAGCATAAGCAATACATCCTAAAATCTTACAATGATCCAAGCTTGGTCTTCTTCCATTCCAAGCCTCATATGGTGTCATGCCATCAAGTGATTTTGAAGGTAACTTGTTAATCAAATAAGTGGTTGTGGATATAGCCTCAGCCCATAAATAATTAGGTAAGTGCTTCTCATTTAGCATAGACCTTGCAGCTTCAACAATTGTCCTATTCCTTCTCTCTGCCACTCCATTTTGCTTAGGAGTGTACCTTGTAGTAATCTCTCTTTTGATTCCCCTCTCTTGAAGAAAAGAGTCAAATTCATGGGAGAAGTACTCACCTCATCCATTTGACCTTAGCCTTTTTAGTGTTTTACCTGTTTGATTCTCCACAAGAGCGAAATATCTTTTGAAGCCTGAAAAGACTTCATCTTTGTGTTTCATAAAGTATAGTATAGTCCATCTACTGCAATCATCAATGAAGGAGGCATAATACCTTGATCCAGATATTGAAGCATCCTTGCTAGGTCCCCATACATCTGTATGAACCAAATCCAAGAGATCTCCATGCATATATCCTTTCTTCATGAATGGTAATTGTGAGACTTTTCAAATTGACATGCACTACACTTATAAATCATTTGTTGTTTTGACAAATTTGGGAGTCCAAATACACTTTGGTCCCTACAAATTTGCTTTAATGATCTTTCACCGATATGTGCTGACCTTTTGTGACATACTTCGAATTTTGTGAGTGTCTGACTACCATAAAGAGAGCAATGTTCCTAGTGTCCTGTAATTCAAATGTGAACAATCTACTTGTCTTTTCTCCCTCTGCAATTCTCCTGAATCCTTGACTTGGATCTTCAACAAATGCTCCTCCTTTTGTGATCCTAACTTGTAGGCCTTTCTCCACAATCTGTCCTACACTTATCAAGTTCTTTGTGATGGTAGGGACATAGAGTACCTTGCTAAGTAGGTTGATGTTTCAATCATGTGCTTTTACATTTACTATCTTCTCCACCAAATGCCTTGTATCATCACCTATTTGCACTTCATGCTTGTTCCTTGGATCTTCTAAATCTGATAGGAGGACCACATTTCCTGCCACATGATTGGAACAACTTGAATCTATGTAGAAAACATGCTCATCAGATTTACCTTGAGGCATTGCCATATTCATGATTAGCAATGAGCCCTCTTGATTTGAGTCTTCTATGTAATTATTGAAGTCTCTTCTTCCTCTATTGCTTCCTTGATAGTTTTAATGTTTGTAATTATTGTGGCTTCCTCTAGAGTAGCCATAACTTCCTCTATTGTAGCCTCTGCCTCTTTGATTCCTAAAATTCCTAAAGCAATTTTCAATTGTATGATTAGTTAATCCAAAAATAGAATAGGTATTAGAGTCTTGGGATCTCCCCCTGCCTTGTCTTCCTCCTCTACCTCTACCTCTACCATGTCTTCCTCTACCTGCATAGTTATCTTGATGTGTACCTGCTTCATCATCCACTTTCTTTCCTCTTCCTTGTTCTCTTTGAACTTGCTTTTATCAGTATACAAAGCAGAAGATTGATTACCTTTGGAGCCTTCTCCATTCTTGATAAGCTTGGCCTCTTGAGTAAGCAGTTGTCCTATGAGTGTATTGAAATCTGGTACATGCATATCCATGTATAGGTCCATAGTTGTGGTGAATGTTTCCCACTTGTCATCTGCCTTTAAGCCATTGATGACCTGCCTTACAATTTTCTCTTCTTCTATTACCTGTCCAATGCTTCCCAACTGATCTGCTATGTCCTTGAGCTTTGTGACAAAATCAATCACATTTTTTTTGGGAGCTTTCTTGAGAATTGTAAAGTCCAGCCATAGTTGATGCTTCCTAGCCTTTGTACTTGAAGAGAAGAAGGCTTCAAGTGCATTCCGCACTTCCTGAGATGTTTTACAAATTCTAATGTGAGGCAAAAAAAAATCTGAGATAGAATTGAGGAGATAAGA
This sequence comes from Ceratopteris richardii, assembly GCA_020310875.1. Taxonomy (NCBI): domain Eukaryota; kingdom Viridiplantae; phylum Streptophyta; class Polypodiopsida; order Polypodiales; family Pteridaceae; genus Ceratopteris; species Ceratopteris richardii. The sequence continues at coordinate 65,147,441 of CM035412.1, forward strand.
CCTTGCAAGTGCATCCTTGTAGCACCATGTGCTCAATCTTTCTTGCTCTTCTTGTGTAGGTTTGCCTTTATTCCTGAAACTTGGCATAACTTCATCTCCAGCTATATAACCATATAGATTCTTACCTTGAAGATAAGCTTCCATCCTTAATGACTAGGCTGAGTAGCTACCTCTATAAATTTGTCAATTGATGAAGGAAATCCATCTGCCATGTTGTCCAACCTTGCTCTAATACCACTATGAAGAGAAGAATTTGTGGTGATGTACAAACTTTTCACTACACCAGCCAAATGAGCTCCATGGATATGTAGTGGGCCCTTTTAGCTTGCCAAAGGATGTATTAGACATCCTATTGGGAGTTATTTCATCAAACATGATTAAGCATACTAAGAGAAATAAGTTTAACAAATCAGGTATGTGATCTCGACTTTTTTGGAGGTAAAAGATGTGAAGATATAGGTGACTTCAAATGAATATATCTCATGATTGTGAAGTTCAAATGCAATGAAATTTTGGGAGTATATGTCAGCCTTAGAGAGCTAACTTTATCATGTTCAATCATTGAAAATGATATACCATGCTTAGAGAAACCATCTCTGCAATCTGACTGAAAAATTAAGAAGTATGGCAGTGAATAGTACAGTCACATAGGCATGAAGATATGGTCACAAATGATCATGAAAAAAGTGTATATTGAATGTAAAGTACAATGGACTTACTGGTACATGTGTGTGCCTTGAGATCACACTCTGATATGGCATGAAGTTCAGCTAATGGTGTTGTTGAACCCGCGACTAAACCATGTGTGTATATAGTGATGATTGGAGCCAAGATTTGAATTTGAATCTTGCTCACCTAAAACAATTCTCCTACCTTTTAGTGATTGCTTCTTCAACTAATTCAATCACAAATTTGTGGAGTTTTTTTTCTACTCATCAAGTGGATTCAACCACTTTAGATTCTTTCACTTTTACATCAAGTAAAAACTCAAAAGTTACAAGGGTGAGTTCATCAGTGAACGCTTCAAGGCTTTAGCATTTGCTTCAAGTTTCTATGTCTTTTGAAGAGTCAAGCCAACACTTAGGCTTGCCATGGACTTGTTCCAACACAAAATCTATGCAGGTAGTTGTTTGTATAATCATTTTCTAATGGTAAATTTTCATATGTATTCTAATCTCAAGTAGTGATCTCTGAAAAATATTTGTGGATAGGTGTTTGTGATGGCTACGAGTTGGTTCTGCTTTTTTCTTTTTGATTTTGCAAACTTGTTTCCCTTCCCTCTCTCTCTCTCTCTCTCTCTCTCTCTCTCTCTCTCTCTCTCTCTCTCTCTCTCTCTCTCTCTCTCTCTCTCTCTCTCTCTTGTTTTTCATGTTTCTTTCTTTTGCACACTCTTCTATTTAATCGTGCTCTATTTTTTTCTCTCTTTCTATTTCTTACTTGCATTCTTTTTCTTTTTTTCTCACCCACATTTCCCCTCATGATTCTATAGGTTATCTTAGATTTTAGGATCCAAATGATAAATTAAGCAATTCTTGGTGGGACAAATTTACTATAACCTTGGAATAAAAGCAGCTATTTATATAGGATACCTATAGTGTGGGGGATTGGATGATGTCTTCGTGACTAGAAGTTGGCCCAATTACCCTGTAATTTCTATATAATAACCTTTTAGAATAATGGATCATGGATTTTCGAATATTAATTGGTTCAATAGATTGTTTTGAGTATGTTTAAAATGATGTAAGCAATTGAATTTCAGATTTTCGATTCATTTTTTTTGCAAAAAAAGGAACAAAAGAAATATTCTTACATTGATCGAGTTGGAAGGGACAATGTAAGGTTCTATTATGCTACTGTTTATTGATGTTAGCATTGCTCTTTTTTCCTCTTTTGTCTTTCACTGTCATTTTCTTAGCCCCTCTTTTGAATGTGAAGAAAGAGAAAGTGGATATTCGTGGTTATAATGAGAAAATGAAAATGAGATACGTTGAAGTCTTTATGATGTACCTTATAACGTTGGTGTAATAATTGATAGCGGATTGGAAATATAGATTAATATTAAAAAATGTTTATCAAGATTTTTTTAGTAAATGGTTGCATTTATGAGTATGGGGTTATTTCTTTACTTGGGTCCTTGTAGTTTTCGTTGGTGAATGATATCAAAGGGGACATAGATAACGTGCTTTTCACCTTATATGTGCCTTCCCACTGCAAAGCACTAAATTAGTGTTTGCTTGAGACGTAGTTCAATTGCTCAACTTGAAGGAGGATTTCATTTCCAAAAGGAAGTTCGGTAATTGCCTATTCTCCCAAGCTTTAATTAATAGAAAATAGATATACAAGAGAACGGGCTTAGTACCCATGGGATCCTGCGAGTCCCCAAAAGCAGGGGTTGCCGATCGATTGACAGAGCTTTCGATCGCGATTGACAGGCAAATCCGGCCATTTTTTAGGGCATAAATATATGGTTTATTTTGGGTCAAAATTTGGGGAAAAAAGTCACTAGGGTTTATCATTGCATTGTGAGGCCGCGACACAAGTACTTCAAGAATTCTTGTTTGCCTGTTAGCCTATTTTAATCCTGTTTTAGCCCCAAAACCCTGAACTAGCATAACTTCCTCATACGAAATCCGTTTGCTGTGATTTTTGTTTTGTTGGAAAGCTCGTGGGGAGTACAACCAAAACTTCCACTGGTTACGGTAAAATTAATATCAGGATTATTAGACAGGGTATTTTGAAGTTGATCATATCCCAGGGTAGGAAACTAAGGGTCCCTTGGGATTGTTTTCCATAAAGGCAAAAGGCAATTTGGTCTGTGAATTACATGCATGAAAGTGATCTGTGTGTCAATTGAATTTAAGTCTTGAACTAACTTTGGTACTTTTGCAGGTCCTTTGAGAGCATTGAAGGGTACTCAAAGCAAGAGTAAGTGCAATCTTGGGAACACGCTTCCTGGGCACACCAGGGCAACAACACAAGGAAAGAAACTCAAGGTTGGAAATTCTCAACACCCTATGTCAATCCCTAGCTTAGGCTAAGTACGGATAGAGGATGGTGATCAATTAGGGATACGTTAAGCACGATCAAGTCTAAGAACCCTAATCACTCAAGTGCAAGTGGTAGGAGATTACAATTGCGAGACAACCTAAGGGAAAAGAATTTAAATCGAGCGACCACACTCAAAGTACGATCAAACTTAAGTGTTCCTTGCGACGAAGATTGATTGGACAAGAAGTGGCATCCTAAGAAAAGTAAAAAAGAACAAGTGATTAATACAAAAGAACTCAGCAACGAGGTTGTACTTGGAAAAATTGGGAGTATTCAATAGCGCATATGAACCCTAGATCAGGACGACACCTAGGGAGAGATAGACAAAGTCTTAGATCTTTAGAGGCTAGTGTCAATCACACTGCTAGGTCTTGGGCCCAATAGTTGAGCCATCATTCCTACTACTCTAGCTCTGAAACTAGCGAGTCTGAGATGTCTCAAGGTATGGAGAGACCCACGGGAAGTTCAGGTGTGTCATACCTACACAGGGTAGAAGGCCCTTACAAGATGCAACTCGAATACCTTAGGACTAACCGATTAGGTGCTAGCATCTATGAGGACGGCCTAGGAAGATCTGTGGTCCAGATTAAAAATCCTGACCAACCCATTGGAATTGAGCATACCTGGACAAAGAAGGAACCATTGGAATTGAGCATGCCTGGACAAAGAAGGAACCATATGCGTGGTCACAAGCCACCCAGATAGGACAGATGAATTTGGTAATGTGATCCCAGAAACGGATATAGGTGACCTAGAGCAAGGGAACATGGGTGAAGAACCTAAAACCCCCCGAGGCAAATCTGTGCTTACTAGAATTATCACGCCAGAGTGGATTCCCCAATACAATAAGAGCATAGATCTGCTTCTCAATCGAGAAACCGATGAAGCCTTCTGGAGGTATAAGCCTAATCAACCAAATGAGGTAGGAATGATCACGATCTATGAGTTCAAAGATCCTGATTGCCCAGGCAAGGTGACCTATCTAGACAATACTTCAGAGAGGATCTTTGTGGTCACCGAGCATGGTAGACATGCCTACACTTGGAAGGGGGAATTTATTTTTTCCCAACCAAGATCTAATGTCTCTTTTGGCCACCAAGGGGCTGGAACATCCCAAGCTCATGGCGCTCAAAGGGATAGAAGTAGAGATAGGCCAGAAGTGAGCTTTGCCAACCCAATAGGCAGAGAACGAATGCGAACAGAGACGAATAGAGAAGAAACAGAGACAACTAGAGTTCCAAGGAACCTCAGAAATGTTGAGGATTTTCCTTCGCCAAGGCCTAGGGAACACACCAGGACTTTGAGACCTACACAACTAGTTAAGTCCATGAAGAACTACTTCGATGGAACTGGAGACCCTTATGATCATGTGGCCGAATTTAGACAAGTCTTGAGAGTTGAACAAGTGGAGGATCTATTCACGCAGTACAATGCCTTTGGTCTAACCCTTAGGAACACCGCTCTTACGTGGTTTCAACCACTAAATGAGAGGCACTTCAGAAACATAGACCAACTTCTAGATGCATTCATTATTGAACTCTCTAAGAGTGGCATAAGGCATAATACTTCCTCACTGATTCATAACTTCAAGCAAACCCCTCAAGAGATGGTTAGACTTGCAGGAAGAAGGTTTAGGCAATATTTAGAGAGATGCCATGTTTCTGAGTTACCCACACCAGCTAAACAAGTGGCTTTATTCCTAGATGGATTGCTGAGTACCAAACTACGATCATATGTGCACTTGAAGGACCCTAGAACTATAGAAGAGTGCGTACGCATATGCATAGACATTGAAGATAATCTAGGGGAGGAATTAGAACTATCAAAAATCTACAAGGATTCAGATAGTTCTACTAGCCTTAGTTGCAAGCAATCCACCTCTATTGAGGAACTAGCTGAGAAGGTAGCTAAGAAGCTAGGCGTATCAAGCAAACAAATACCAAGGTTTGCCCTAGGGAGGCGATGCTATACTTGTGGAGATGACCATTTTGTGAGTGTATGTCCCATTATGGCTCAACCCCAAGTGAATCCTAGTAGCCAATACTGCACAATAGAGCGAAGATACACCAACCACACCGCACAAGATTGCCCCTATAACAAACAAGCTGTCAGACAAAATCACCCTCAGCCTCCTCCATAACAAGGAAGATATCAGAACCCATACCCACCACAGCAGTTTGCTAGACCTCAACAAGCCTACCCACCACAATATCAAGCCCAGCAGAGACCTCAACCAGTGTTAGCACAACAACCCCCTGCTCCAGCTAATGTGATTTCCGTAAAATATGCAGCTGCAGAAGAGAACCTGAGTAGAGCCATAGTGCCAGTGACACCATTGCTTTCAGAAAGTGATCCCAGTGACCATAGCTTTGATTCTACACATACTGATAGCCCCCAGGCTTACTACATGCAGTCTCCTGAACATGGTGAATCCTACTATAGTGAAGAACCGAGTGAACCTAGTTGGGATCCAAAGTATGCTAACATCATGTACACAACTCCCAACACTAGACCTCAACCTAGGCAGGTAAGACCCCCATTCCCTAGAGGACCATGCTATAGATGTCAAGGAGATCACCTCATCCGTGATTGCCCAATGCCTGCACCTACACAACCCCAGTCAATAACAATACAGGGCTTTTGTCAAGATTGTGGAAAGGAGCATCTCGTACGAGATTGCCCAAAGAATCCCAATAATATGCCAAAAATCTCTCCAATTAATCTTATTGGGTTAGTAGTAGACGCTACAGGAAGTGTAACTTCCACTGCACCAGTACAGGTGGTCACTAGAGCTCAGGCTTTGCAGCAGAACCAAGGTTTAGGTCAAGAAAAGAGTGCAGAGGTTAGTGAAACTGAGAGCATAGCCAAGAAACGATCGAGAGCCTGGAGGGATAGCCGAGAGATAATGAAAAGACAATGGTCCAAAAAGATGAGTGACTTAGAAGAAAGCATAAGAGAAACAAAAGCCAAATTTGTGGAACTCACCTCGCAAACAAACTCTCACATACCACCACCACCTTCATCTCCATCACCATCTAATCCACCACCTTTCAACCCACCTCAGACCATCCCACCACCCCCTAGAGTAGGATCAATGCTAGCTGACCCCACTCTTGAAGACATAGACATGATGCTTAAGGCATATCAGGCCAGAATCCAAGAAGGGCCAAATGTGACGGATCATGACAAGTGCTACCCTAGAGCTGACCTAGAGATAGAAAGAACCAAGCTTTGTGCGAAAATGGTCGCATTGGCTCATACCATGTTTGAAGCCAGTCGCCTCTTCAACTACTCTGGCTCAGCTAAGACACAATTGCACTTGGATGGACTGTTAGAGAGCATAATTGCAAGATCTGCCAAGGAAGAAAAAAACCAAGGGAGAGATGAGGTAAGTAAAAGAATAAGCATTCCCCCACAGGAAGCTTATGTACCCAATTCCACTGAACTAGACACCTCCTTTTCTATGAATAGATATTCCCCAGAATTCTTGCAAGAGATTCAAGAGGAAAAATGGGCAAAAGAGAGCGAAGTCCATCCTCCCATTGAACTGGTGGATGACGCACATGACCAACTCCCGCAAGATATTCCCTCCATTTATGGAGAGCAGGAGAGTGCACAAAGTCAAGAGAGGTTAGACTTCGAGTCTAACTCCCTACAGGAATTACCCCACTTCACAGGCCCATGGGAAGCCAAGTCTACTTGTATGAGAGCACCCACGGTCATGGTAAGGAACGAAGACTCAGTCATACCTAGGAATACGGAGGTAGTGAAAAACACTAAAGTGCAATCCAACCTCACTTTAGAAGAGCTACTCAAAGTTAGGCCAGAGTTATGGAAACATGTAGCTAACCAAGTGCCAGAAGTAGCGAAACCCCGTTCCTAGGTAGATTCTCATAGAACAGTGCCAGAAATTCCTCTAGACAAGATAGGAGATATGAGTGAAGGTGAAGAAGGAAACACCTATCTTCCCATTACCGATCAGGGGTACACAACCAAGGCAATTCTAGACTCAAGTGCAGGAGTTGCTATTTCTACCACTTCTCTATGGAAACGTTGGGGCAAGCCAGCACTCAGGCCCACAAGGATGAAATTGCAGATGGCTGATGGCACATAGAAAGACCCTTAGGCTTGCTGGAAGGAATAACTCTCACTACATGCGGTGTTGAGTTTGAGCATACTTTTGCCATATGTGATTTCAGCAAGAACCATGCCTATGAGATGATTTTGGGAAGACCATTTATGCGACAGTTGCAAGTGGTCCAGGATTGGGGAACCAATTCCTTGTATTTGCAACACTTAGGTGTTACGACCAAAGTCAATCTCAAGGATTACTCTCATAGAGATGTACCGCCTATTCAATGGAATCCCATCCATAAAGCCAAGGATGACACGGAGTCTGTGCACTCCATAGGATCAGGATCCTCATGGATGCATGAAGACACTCACTTATGGATGTGTAAAGTGGCAGTGCAAGAAGAGAAGCGAGAAAAGGCCAGAGAGATAGGTGCTAAGGAAACCCATAGATCAATTCAAGACCCAGCCTATGCACCTGTAGTATTTCCTGACGAAGAGTTTGAACCTCATGGTTGGGCGGAAATTTTAGCAACAATGGATGTAGCCATCAATGAAGAACAATGGACACCCCACTGTGATGAGGATGGCTATGACATTTCAGGCTTCTCAATAGAGCCAATCATGGGAGATGCAGTTTTAGAAGAATGCAAACCTAGCCCTGATGCATTTGAGGATGCAAGTGACTCCGATCTGGAGTCAATCATTATGGACCCACCTTTTGCATCAGATGAAGAATACTTCTATGAAGTAGAATTTCAACCCCAGAGACACGGAGAGCTTACAAATTATGTAAGGTTAGCCACACAAGTGACCCCTAAGGCTGAAGGAAAGAAAAGAAAGAAGAGAGAAGTCACACCAGAAGAGGAAGAATCTTTGTTTGAGGTCCCTGAAAACTTTCAAAAGTATGAGATAGACGATAGAAGAGTCATGGTAAGGATGCCAAGACGTGAGGCACAATCAGGAGAGGCCTATGATAACAAAGAAACCACCAAGAAAATAGTTGTAGCCATGGAAGAAGGAGAAGAGAGATGCACTTACATAGGGCATGACCTGACGAAAGAAGAGGAGTATGAGTTGATAGCCTTGCTAAGAGAGTACCGAGATGTCTTTGCTTGGAGCTACAAGGACTTGAAAGGTGTAGACCTAGACATATGCTCACACACAATTCCCATGACCTCAGACGCGAAACCCTCTAAACAGAAGCCATACACATATAACGATAATTATGCTGCTAAGATCAAAGAGGAGATAGATAGACTGGTAGAAGCTGGATTCATCTATGAAATTGAGCACACTGAGTGGGTATCCCCCATTGTAGTGGTGCCCAAGAAGAATGGAAAGCTATGTGTGTGCATTAACTTGAAGAAGGTTAATGCGGCCACTATTCGAGATAACTATCCGCTTCCTATCACGGAACATCTCTTAGAAAGAGTAGCAGGCAAGGAAGTATACAATTTCCTTGACCGATTTTCTAGCTACAATCAGGTAGCCATTGCTCCCGAGGACCAGCATAAGACTGCTTTTGCCACAGAGTGGGGCATATTTGCCTTTAGAGTAATGCCATTTGGGCTTACCAATGCTCCTGCAACTTTCCAAAGATTGATGTGTCATGTGTTTAAAGAGTTCTTGAGGAAGAATTTAGAGGTCTATATTGATGATCTCTGTGCTCATTGATGAAGAGAAAGTAAGAGCCATTGTCGAACTACCTAGGCCAAAGAATGTCAAGGAAGTACAAGCTTTCATGGGGCATTGTGGTTATTACCGACGCTTTATACACATGTACGCCATCATTGCCAAGCCTCTGTACGGACTTTGGACTAACTTTGAGTGGACTGATGAATGTGAGAATTCCTTCAATGAGCTTAAACGACGATTATGTTTAGCACCAATCTTGACCACACCAGATTGGAATAAGCCCTTTCATGTTCATGTAGATGCATCCAATTATGCTATTGGATGTGTACTCGCACAACCTACTAGTGAAGGTAATATGGATCTTCCAATTGCCTATGCTAGTAGACAGTTAAATGCAGCTGAACGGAATTATACCACTACTAAGAGAGAGGGATTAGGCATGGTATATTCAGTTAAAAAGTTTAGACACTATTTGCTTGCAAATAAGTTTAAATTTTTTATTGATCATCAAGCACTGTTGTACTTGGTAAACAAGCCATGCAATACAGGTAGATTAGTAAGATGGTTTCTCTTACTGATGGAATACGACTTTGAGGTTGTGGTGAGGAAAGGAAAGACTCACTTGAGAGCAAACCATCTCTCTAGGCTCACATCTGGAGAGGCCCCACAAGGAGTATCAGATGACCTTCCTGATGCTTACTTATTTAATTTGGAAGTTGTACCTCAATGGGCTAAGACATTAGCGCTAGTATTGACATACGAGCCTAAACATCCAGTAGTAAACACTCAAGATAGGGAGATAGTAAAGGCCCAAAAATACCAGATCATGGCAGGAAGTATGTACAAGCATACATATCAAGGGATCCTAGCTTGTTGTGTGGAAGAGGATGAGTACGCTAAATGGTTGCAATTAGCACATGTAGGTGCATTAGACCAACACCACTCAAAGCAACGAATCCTACAGACACTAAGGAGACTCGGAGTGCATTGGCCGACTATGGAAGTTGATGTCCATAAATTGTGCAAAGAATGCCCGATCTATTGCACTAAGCCACCCGTGGAGCATGCCACTCTTTATCAAGTATCCATAGTGCCAGATTGGAGTGAACCACTAGTAGCCTTCTTGAGGACGAAAACATTCCCACAAGATATGACATTGGCCAGACAGAGAAGTCTAGAACAAGAAGCCCTAGATTACTCACTCATTGGTGATAATATATACAAGCGTGGTAAAGATGGTTACCTCAGACTCTGTCCATGAGAATGAATATTTAAAGATCTTGGAAACTGCTCACCAGGGTGTAGCAGGAGGACATTTTGGACCAGATCAAGTGATTAGAGCAATCCTATTTGCAGGGTTGTGGTGGCCTACCCTTCACATGGATGCACATACCTATGTGAAACGATGCGATGTCTGTCAGCGAACTCAGTATCCTATACGCAAAGATGAGATGCCTTTGAAACCGATGATGGGTGGACGTGCATTCTCTAAGTGGGGAATAGACTTTGTTGGCCCTATTAATCTCCCAGCTAAGGGTTCCCATGCTGAATATATCATTGTGGCCACAGACTATCTGACCAAGTGGGTAGAAGTGAAAGTTACCACGAAGAACGATGCTCAAACGACGGCTAAGTTCTTATTTGAGAATGTGTTCACAAGATACGGGCTACCTATAGAGCTAGTCAATGATAGAGGGACTCACTTCTTGAATGAAGTTATCCAAAATCTTCTCCAAGAGTTCTTGGTTATACACAAGAAGTCTGCCCCCTACCATCCACAAGCAAATGGGCAAGCAGAAAGCACGAACAAGATTCTATGCAATGTGTTGACTAAATTGGTGAATAATAAACGCTCTGATTGGGACAAACAGCTACACCATGCTGTTTGGGCATACCGAGTTGCCTATAAAACGGTACTCCAAGCCACACCTTTTCAGATGGTATTTGGCCAAAATGCGGTGCTACCTTTGGACTTCTTGATTCCTACATTGAGAGTAGCACAGGAGCATGAGTGGACAGGCCATGAGCTCTCCTCTAGGATTGTTGACCTTGAGCGATTAGGAGAAACAAGACTGAGGGCTGCCGCAGGAATATATGCAGCTAAGAAACGACAGAAGGCGTACTTTGATAAAGGATTGAAGGCCGGAGATTTAGTTTTGGTTTATACCCTGAAACAACATGCGAGAAAGCTAGAAAAATGTGGTTATGGACCTATGATCATCAATAGGATTTCAATTAGTGGAGCAGTACAACTAGCCACTTTAGAAGGCGATATTCTCCCCAATTACATAAGCGGATGCAGAGTAAAGTTAGATCAAGAACCCCTGACTGAAGAGATGCTAAATAGACTCAACATTGCCAAGAAACGTAAGGAAGAAGAACAAGAATTCGAGAAGAAGCTCAGGCAGAAGCGTTGGAACGCATCTGAAGAATGAAGTTAAGAAGACAGGGTAGAGATCTGCATAGGACAGATGACTACGCGCACCCAGAATATCATATGGCTATGTGTGAAGTTTCAGATAGTAGCTCTCATAGAATAATTGATCGACGTCCTTTTGTGACCTTAGGGTTAGGACAAGGAACGAGTGCAAGGACTGTAAGAGCCTTGATTGACTCAGGTGCAGCCACTAGTGCTGTTAAACTCTCTTACTGTCGAGAACTGAACTTAAATGTCAATCCTGTGGAAGCATACCTCATAGGGTTGGGAGGCGTGGAAACCCCTTGCATGGGCAAGGTGGAACTTCCCCTCTACATTCAAGACATTTGACTGACAGTTAACGTACTAGTGTATCAAGATGAGGATCTCACTGAACCTCTTGTCTTGGGTCAAGACTGGATCTACAATCATGCAGTCAACCTAAACCTAAGAAGTGGACTTCTTCAAGTATGGGTAGATCAGAGTCGAATTATAGTTGAATTAGACAATGGCGCACTCAAGGAAATAGGAAATGCACAAGCTCCTGGTCCTTCCAGGAGTACACATGAAGATGACCATGCTATTCTTGTCCAAAACTATGTGATGCAGAGGGATGATTATCTCAACAAAGACGGCAAGGATACGACGGAACTCCCTTCTTTTCCAAAGGCCATCGAGAGGCGGCAACCAAAGGTGGATCAAAAACAGAAGAAGCAGATGACCTATAATGGAAGCCAAAAGAACTTGCGAAGCAAGGTGTCCTAGCCATCGAAACAAGTGTGGGTGCGGAGAGGCGAGCATTCTATTACGGTCAAGCCACAGCAACTAGCTCAACTTCCTATTAGTGATCAACGACCAGACACTAATAAGAAGTCCTCCAAGAAGTCTTCTGTAAAAGTAAAATCTATCTGGGTACCCAAGAAGTCGATGAAGGTTGATCCACAATCCAGACCAATTTGGGTGTCTAAGGCTTGCTTGCGGGCTCAAGTAGCTACACACAGATCACTCCATACATGACATGGGTCACTCACTCGAACCGCCGAAGCCCCCTTTTATTTGATACACACAAGTACATATTTGCCCATGAACACGAGCAAAATCACTTGTAAATGGGTTCCTAAAAAGCCTCATTTCCAAGTGGACACTCTTATATAGCCCTCCATAGTTTCCACAAAATCAAAACCAAAACCTAAAGTCATTAACTGTGTTTGGCAGCCCAAAGCTTGTAATAAACCCCCCGATCCCATTTGTACATTCATCTCCACCAACCAACTGCATCATTCTCACACTGCATCTTTTCACTTAGCTCATAGGACTAACAACACACACAAACATCGAGCACTCACTGATCGACTAACTCATCATTCACCTCATGTTAAGGTTGTAATGGGGACAAAAATTGTTCTACCTTGTCCTTTACAATGTTAACGCATGATTCTATATTTTCACAGAACTAGCAAGCAAGCTGTAACATGGCAGAAACCGGAGGCACGAGCTCCCAGGCAAGGTCTAGCGCCCAGATTGTGGACATTGAAACCCTCCTTCTGGAACCACAACTCACTGAGAGACCTCAAGAACTTAGAGTTGTGCATGTGCTTCCTATTCAGGACCCGCCTCAGGGGCACACTTCTCAAGTGGGGAAACATGCACATTGGTTCAGTGATGTGGCAGGGCCATTGGGAGACGGCACCTACTTTTGGGAGGCAGAACTTGAGTTTAATGGCAAATGGGGACGATATCATTACTTTACCCGCGAATTTGAGCAGTATCAGAATGCAGAAGTAATGCGATCAGTATGGACAAAAGCGGGCTTGGATGGCTATTTCAGGGCACCTTTACCTAAGCCAGATTTCCTATGCTGCTCCTATTTTATTAGTACCATCACCCCTAGCAGGGCCAAGGGAGGTGATAGTACTTTTGTGCTACCTTCACTGATGCCAAGCCACGAACTCAAAAGATTCAAACTGACCCTCAACCTAGTACGAGAAGCATTGAAGATGCAAGGTATGCATATTCCCACTAAGAAAGAAACAATGATTCTAGGCAGGATGAAGCACAAGGATCTCAACAAATTGAAGGACATCGTAGCAATGACACCAACCATTGCTGTCCACCTACGAACGATCATGCAGCACTTCGCTTTCCCCGCCCAAGAACGCTTCACAATGCCACCTAAAAAGATATGGTTCAGCTTGTACTTGGCAGAGACAGAGAATCTCACCATCAATCTGCCACATTGGATCATCGATCAAATCCATCTAGTCCATCAACGATGGAATAAGAAACAGAAGAATGTGCTTCATGGGTGTTGTGCTTTGACAAAAATAATTTACAGGTGCTTAGCGTACGACGTGCCCATTCAAAGAGCACTAGTATGGTCCAGGGCCCAAGAATTCCAAAGACGGCTGTCAACGGCGGGTCCTCCATCTAAGAAAATGAGAGAGGGATTTCAATTACCATGTGCCCAAGCAAGGGGAGCCACCACCACACCAGAGGTGACCCCTCCACAAACGCGACATGTCCGATCATTTACCATTCGCCTACCCAGACCAAGTGCAGAAGGACCTAATCTGGTGTTCCCTCCGATTCCATCGGACTTGGAGTTCCCACAAGGTTACACCCTAGCCGATTTGACAGATGAAGAAATTGCCCGCATGATCAATGAGTCTAACCTGGAGACAGAAGCAGAGCAGACCCAAGGACCACAACCCACTACTACAACTTCAGCCCCGACCCAACTGGAAGTAGTAGAAGTAGAAGAGGATGATGAAGAGACAGAAGAAGAAGAAGCAAACGAGGAGTATGATCAAGAATATGACGTGTTCCAGTCCTCCGAAGATGCACATGGCCCGAGTTTACCATTGCTGTAAAGAACGTCAAAGGCTGTGCAAAGTGGTTAAATTATGTCTATCTAGCACCTCCACAAGGACCTCCCACAGTTGCTTATATGATTTCTACAATCCGTCACTGAAGCCTTCGACTACGGAACACACCTGATGTGATGGCACAAATGTGCATGAAAATCTTTGAATTAATGCTGATCACATTCAGGACATTCAAGAACATCAAGGACCCCCACTTCTCAAGAGTTGGCTTCACTGCAGGCAACCAAGATCTCGTATATGACATGAGCACTACCCCCTCAATAAAGGTAGTATATGCCTGGCACGCAAGAATAAAATACCTCCCAGCATGCTTCAAGCAGACCTTTGAGGAGATGTTCATCACAGGGTTCTGGGAATATCACTCAGAAATATTTGTACCCAAGCCCTCACATCTCCTCCAACTATTCGCTGTGGAGAGGACCATCCACTCAGATCAATTGCGGGTGCCCCATCCAGACGTCCCAGGTCCAGTGGATTGGGATGCATTGTTAACAGACCTAGCACGGGGGCTGCGATTAGAAGAACACCACCTTGCTTCCGATGTGGTTCAATATTATGTCCAACGCTCAGCTAGACAAGGGTCTGTCAGAGACGACAGACGTGAGAGAGGGGGGGGGGGTGTTGGCAGCAGTCAAGGCACCGAAGGACTCACAAGACAAGGAAGCCAAAGAAGGGAGCCAGAGCGGAGAGAAGGCACAAGCAGACTAAGTAGTCACCGAAGATCTGGCAAGTAGGCCATTCAAATTTTTTCAAAACAACGTCTTCATAACAGTGATTCTCATCACTAAAAATCATTGTACATACCATTTTACCTTTTTGTAACTCCATTTTGTGCAAGCCGAGGAGTCCTCGAGCTTGAGGAGTATTAGAAGTAGCATCGTACCAATTTTCATAATTTTTAGACTTTGTTTGAGCCCCCAAATAGGCCCTAGAACCTAATTTTTAACTAGGCCGGACACTAGGTCTGGACAGGACCAAAAGCTAGTCAAAAACTATAAATTAGAGCTAGAGAGCTCATTTTTGAGGTTAGCTTGTAATAGATTTGAACTTGTATGAGCATTTTTGAAGTAATCTAAAAGAACTCCATTGTCTTTCTCTTTGTCTTGCCGTGTGTGCGCGTGTGTGTGTATGTGTGTGCATGTTGGTGTGCTTCTCACCCACGCACTTGTGCCTTCACTTGCTCGAGGTCATCATACCATCCTCACATCTTCCTGGATTGACATTAAAGGATGTGCTACTCATCAATGAGCTACATGCGGTGAACAAGGAGCTGGCACTCATGTATAAGGAAGTGCCAAGCTATGAGGAAATCACTCCACAAAAGGAAGTAAGCCCAAAGCTTTGCGGAAAGCTTCAAACTTCTCCATAGGCAGAGCCTTTGTGAAAAGGTGTGTAATGTTCTCCTGCGTGGGCACATATGCCAAGCTGATCTTCCCAGCAGAGAACCTCTCCTTGACATAGTGATAATGCATCTCAATGTGCTTAGTGCGAGCATCGAACACAGGGTTCCTCACAACTGCCAATGCGCTCTGACTGTCAATGAAGATGGTGGTGGCAAAAGACTGACCAACACCCAAATTAGCCATAAGGCATCTGAGCCACACACACTCAATAGACGCTGTGAAAGTTGCCCTATACTCCGCCTCACAACTGGAAGTGGCCACAATAGGTTGCTTCTTGCTCAACCAAGATATACATGAGCTACCAAGCATGAAGCAAAAGCCACTAGTGGACACACGAGTGTCATAGCAACCAGCCCAACTAGAGTTAGAAAAACCATGCAAATCTGGCGGTAGTGATCCCCCCTTGGGATAAAACAACCCAAGTAGCCGAGTACCACTCAAGTAGTGAAAGATGCGCTTAACCGCCTGCCAATGCTTGACTCATGGGCAATGCACAAACCTACTCATCTGTGAGATAGCAAACTGAATATCTGATCGAGTAATGTATAAGTAAATCAAGCATCCAACAGCCTGCTGATAGAGAACAGGCATCAAATGCATCTCCAACATCATGAAGACTCAGTCGTAAACTGTCTCCATAGGAGTGGCAATAGGCTTACAGTCTTCAAGGCCAAAACGCTGCAATAATGTGTCAATATATTTCGTTTGACAAAAAGCCATTCCACCATCAACTTGCATAAACGGAATGCCCAAATAGTGATGCAGATACCCCACATTAGACATCTCAAATGAGGCATGCAAATCAGCCTTAAAATCAGCAATATGCTTCTCAATAGGACCAGTGAGCAGCATGTCGTCAGCATAGACAACAATAATCAGAAGCATATCATTAGCACGCTTAACATTTAAGGTGCTTTCAGTTGGAATGTTCTCAAAACCATGTGCAATCAGATAGGCATGTATCTTCTCATACCAAGCATGTGGTGCTTGCTTTAAACCATATAATGCCTTTTTTAACCTGCACACCTGGTTTTCATGCCCTTTTTGCACAAAGCCACGGGGCTGAAAAACATACACTTCCTCATGCAAGTCACCATTCAAAAATGATGTTTTAATGTCCAACTGATGTACATTCAACCATGATGAGCTACAAGTGCACAAATGCTACGAACTGTAGTCATTCGGCAAGTAGGTGCAAAGGTCTCATCAAAATCAATGCCTCTTTCCTGCGCATAACCCTTTGCAACAATTCTAGCCTTATACATGTCAATTGTACCATCAGGCTTACGCTTCAGCTTGTATACCCACTTAGTTCCAATGGCCTTCTTGCCAGGAAGCAAGTCACATAAAGACCAAGTACCATTCTTCATTATAGCATCATATTCAG